>JADMLL010000006.1:14680378-14710374 GCA_016920875.1 Columbicola columbae | reverse complement strand
GTTTTTATATTAATAAATACTTTTCATACTCAAAATAAGTGTTCTGAAAATTTAAAACTCAAAAACGTTTTTGTTTTCCAGGTCAAGCGGAAGCTGTCATAGCCAAAGAGACATTATTTCAAACATGGCTGACTCGAATCAAAACGTCGAATGGACGTTAAAAGACGATTGTACCCTACGCAAAGCTTTAGAGCATTTGCTTGCCAGAGACATGGCTATGAGTCCGACGTTCAGAACTTTAGATCCGATAGGAGGTGGTCACCTCCTGCGTAGAGACACCGTGTTGGACTCCATCGGAGGAGGTCATCTATTAAAGAGACTCGGCTCTGATTCCATCGGTGGCGGACATTTATTAAAAAGCGAAATGAGTTGAGACAGTTAGACTCCATTGGAGGCGGTCACTTACTGAAAAGAGAGGGATCAGACAACTAGATCCGATAGGCGGAGGGAATTTGAAAAGGCGATATGCCATATACGGCCCGTTCGGAGGCGGAAACTACCCAAGAAACAGATTTATATTATGGGATCCAGTTCTGAGAGAGTATATTAATAACGACATTGGAGGAAGAGATTGAAAAATTCTGAAACCAAAACGAAACACATTCAAACATATCTGAATACAACCTGAAATAGACCCGACGAGTGTCAGCAACTTCCGGACGACCAAAACCTTTTCCACAGCCTACAAACTACAGCCTACGCAAATTTGATTATTAAAACTTATCGTCAATAATAATATATTTTGTTTTTAGATCGTATCGTCTTCTTATTTTATAAGCTTTGGGCTTTTGCCCCACTCCACTGCCTACGCCATTTTCCTGTTTCTAATTTTAAACTAAAAATTCCTTTGACAATCTTGCGGAGTTTGAAATTCATAAAATATTTTTGTGAGCTAAAACTCAAAAGAAGACTAAATGGAAAACTTTTTCGACTAAAAATTTTCTGTAAAATTTAATACAAAAAGAATGAATTAAGCGCCTAAGGACTCACAACCCGAAATTTTCAATTTTAGGAGGTAACACTGCAACCTCCTACAACAGCAATTTGGTAATTCTAATTAAAATAAATAAACAAGATGACAGGCAGCCCACAGCACACATCCGATATCATTATACTAAAGCCCGTTTCTCTTGTGCTTCCGGGTTCAAAAAATTTTCAGTTTAACCCTGAATCGATCTCTCGAGAGGTAAACGGTTAATGTAATTACGCCACCTGTCATACTTCCTTAGTGTTATAACACATCACATACGGTAAATTTATGTAAATATTTTATAACGGGATTTATCGGTGTGATCAATTAACTTTTCCTCTCTCTCTCTAGTCCAGCGTTATTGACTTAGCTTTTGAGTGAAGAGAAGTTTTTTGTTAGCTACAGCAAATTGCGTAATAGATTTTGACATTGTTGACTCATGTTACACGATGAGAACATCTTTTGGTTAATTATTAATTGTCACTCGTAAATTTAGGTATCGTGACCAAAAATAACGATACATAGCCTTCTTGTTTTATAGCTTTTAGTACACCTAATGTCCCTACGTACCTCTTTCTTTTACATAATGTGGGCCGGAAGGTAATATCATACATATATGTTACGGTAGAAGTGATAAATCAGGCGAATGTACATGACTCTCGGCGATTATTCTAATCACGAATTGTTGCGGCCGTGCGGTGGGTTGGTTGGTTTTCGATCCCAGCAGTGAGGGATGAAAGAGATACGAAAATAAGGGAATGAGGACGCTTACCTGCTCCGTCCATGGTATTGATATGGCAGCTGAAAGGGAGAGAGAATAGTTTAAGAAAGGATCCCCTGGGCAGCTTACCGTTATCAAGACTCCGTAGGTAGGGATGATTGCTTACTTTTTCACGTGAATAACTGAAAAACGACTTAAAAAGCCGAGAATGAATGCGAAATAAGGGGATGAGACTATTACTGAACTGGGAATAAACGAGACTCGACTGCGAATAATTGAGACTAACGACACTGAGCTGAGAAAAGTCGAGACTGACTCGTACAACAGATGCGAACCTGCTAGCCTTCGCGCTCACACGGCGAACGTTGTAGTATACTCACTTCGCTCCGCCTCCTTCCTGCGCCTATTTCTGAAATTGGCACAAACACGAATAAATTCGATAAATATGACTAATTACTGAATAGTTATCACATTTTGCGGATGGTTTATACAATTTCCAGCTAATGGAGAATTTAGTAAATTTTTCTGACAAAAGACAATCTATGAAAAGCAATCCAAGAACAAGCTGTGTTTATCCGATAACACAAACAAACCTCCCAACAAGAAACGAATACATGAATAAATATTCAGTAATTTATCACATTTATCAAGTTTGGTTGGTGTATGAATAATCTTCGGAATTATATATGATATATTCGCCTCATTTTCCACTTTTCCCGGAACATGTATATGTGGAAAGCAGAAACGGCATTATTTTCTGGTCCACCTAATACATACAGTATATACTGCTACCAACTCCCATAATTCATATCAATCTTATAACTTTAAAAGCTCTCGTTAGTTGTAAGTATGAATAAACAAAAAGTTTTCAGCAATCAAACCCACCTAATTACAAGCCTTCAGGTCTTACCATACTGTAAAGTGATAAATCAGGTGAATATATAAAAATTCTCCTGATTATTCATAATCACCAATAAATTTGATAAATATGACGAATTAATGGATAGTTATCAAATTTACCGGCTAGTTTATAAAGTATCCAACTCGTAATGGGAAATTTAATAAAGGTTGCCCACATGTTGGTTTCTCTCACTTTTCTGACAAAAGACAGGCAACTCAACAACAGTACAAAAGTAACAGTGGACGAAATACAACAAAAAGAAGTGGCAGAAGCAAAGCATTCGCGTAAGTGTATAAATCCTTTCTTTTCTTCGGTCGTTCTTGTCCAGCGCGATGGTCGTCTTTTTTGATAAGTAGGACAAATATTCTCCAGAAGTTATCAAAAGCTTGTCATTTGTCTTGTGAATCTAGAAGGTTCGTGACGATGTTTTCCATATCGAGTTGAAGGATTTTTTTCAGCAGTTTTTCCCTTTATTGTGTCCAAGCTGGACACTTGGTTACAATATGTTCTGTTGTGTCATCTTCAGTTTCTGCAGTAGTCATAAACCGGCGTTTCTCGTTGTTGTATACAGTGTAAGAAGGGATTGAAGCAGGCATGTTCGTTTCTGTATATCCGTTTTTGACTATAATCAAACCAGCTTTTGTAACGTTCAAAGGATTGGTAAGATCACCCCCGAAGTGGATTCGTTCGGGATAGTTGAAGCTTAAATTGTTTAATACTTCAAAGGTTGAGTGTCAAATAACGTTCTGTTTCACCTTTCAAAATAAAGCATACAGTTCCTCTTTGACCGTCACTGTTACCCGGTTCGTGTTTTCAGTCTTGTTGGTGAATTATTTTTGAACTTCTCTCCCATCTCTGTTTCCAACTCCATGTCTCCATTTGCAGCCATCTTTCATAAGATCTTTTCAAAACTGAGTTACAGTATTTGTGGATGATTTATATTTTCCATACTCAGCCATTTTGCTTGATATTTCACATGCGGGGAGAGTGCTTTTAAATTAGTCATTCAAAATGATGACAAAAAAATTCAAAAACATCCAATAAATATTCATGAACTAAGTTACCTTTGGCTCTGCTCCTCAAAAATTTCATTCATTCGACAGCGGTAGACCAGAAATAAATAAAATAAAATATGACCGAATCACAGGTAAAGAAATTCAATTAACACAACCCAACCTCAAGATAAAAATGGAAGGAAAAGAAATCAATTAATCATTCATTCCATGAATCATCATCATCAACGTAAATTAATTGAAACCAAAATTTCTAAAATATTCGAAATTCAATTATCAAGAAATTAGATTTATCTCTTCACCTTCCCTGTCCTCCACGGGCCCCTTAACCCCATAAAATTAAAATAAATTTTGATATTTTCATAAAACTGATACATACACACTCCCGAGTCACAAAACGAATTAAATTTCGGTTTATAATAATAAAAGAACCTTTCAAAGAAAAGAACCTTAGCCCGGCCGTATTTGCTTCAAGATAGAAAAAATTCAAAATGGTGGGTTGATGCCTTTTCGTTTACATTAGAAATTTTCTAAAAATCATTCTGGCTTCTTGAAAAGTGAACGGAAACCGTGAAAGTGCGATAGAGTCAATATTTCATTTTAAAAGAACTCGATTCTACCACGGTTGTTAGTTAGTGTTAGCCCTCCTCCTCGTCCTCGTCCTCATCTTCCCCCCCATCCCAATTTCCTCTCGAGTGTTGAGTTTCCCGAAGAAAAAAATGCATGAACTTAGAAAAAGTGAAAACCATTTCATTTTTGTCTGGAAAACATTTTTAATTTTATAATCAAAGAAAGAAACGTGAGAAAATCTTATTTAATTTATAAACGACCTGGGAGAGGTGTTGGTGGGCGAGGGGTTAGAAACTGCCTGTAGTTTTAAAGGTCGCGGGTTCAAACCCCATCTGGGTACAGAAATTTTCCGAGCTAGTGAGCTTTGAGGAATTAGTTTCATAGATACTGCACTCGTCAGGTGTACTGTTTTCAAAAATATTGGACACTCTCTGGGAGTTCATTTAATGAATACTGCCCACCGACTTTCGGTGTTCATTTCACATTCTGGGAGCACTCGTTTCATAAATATTGCACAGTTCATTGAAGAATTAATTTTTAAAGGGATTTAACTCGTCTTATGCACTTATTTCAAAAATATTACACACTCAGAGATCCTTCCATGGTCCACATCCAGAACGCCTGGTTCGTCGGGTCCTGTCGGAGTGCCCGGGAAGAAAGCGGCCCCGGGCCGTCCGCGGTAGGGGTGGCTCAGGGGATGAAGGCCTTGGCCGAATCCCATCTGATAATCCCGGGTACTCTGACCTCGACAGCGGAGGACTGTTGCAGCTGGAAGTCCTTGATTGCTTCCCTCACCCTAACGGTTCGTGAAAAGTAAAGTTACACAGTTTTGCGGAATTTATTTCATAAATACTGCACAGAGAAGAGTTAATTTAATAGATACTTCACTCGCCAGGTGTCCTTATTTCAAAACTATTGCTCACGTTCTTGGACAATTCATTTCATAAATACTCACCACCATCTTTCGGTATTCACTTTATGAGTACCGTACACTTTAATGAGCTCTCGTTTCAAAAATATTGCTTATTTTCATTGAACATTCATTTTATAAACAAATCCTAGAAATCGAACTTTCTTCTACTTAAAATGGTTCTTAGCTGTGACGAAAGCAAAATGTCTGAGCTAGGTAAACCAAAATCATATTGTCAAACCCAAAAATCTGATTGGAGCGGCATAATAGCCAAAAGATTAACTGGATTAATAAGAAACATTATCCACTTTGTTTTCCTCCGCTACAGTATTTTCCGTCAATCTTTTCACCAAAACTGTTCTCCGAGGCCCACTCATTACTTACACTCAGATTCACTAACTTTCAATCGGTAAAACTTTAAAAAATGTTTTATATTTATCTTTTCAGTAGACGCACCACATCGACGAGGCGGAAAGGAATTTGACACCTTAACGGGTAATACATTCGGCACCAGTAAGCGATAGTACGTATTATTGATTTAATCAATTTAATTTATTTATTTATTAAGACGATGCGACACCATCTTGTTCTGTCCTCTCTCACCATTTCCTCTCGATCATAATATAATCATCTTAGGTGACTCATCTGAAGAATTGAATTTCTCATTTTCCCAACGGCGGACCCGTTTCCCGGTGGGACATGGGAATGCGATTGAAAGAGAACAGTCGGACTAGTTTTTAACTGTCAAAATCAGAGACTTCGCTTCCAGCAATATTTAATTAAATCAATTAAAGGAAAAGGAATCGATGATGGGTGCGGAGGACCGTGAATCGAGTCTTTTCTTTTTAAAGGAATTTGAGGAAAAATGATTTTTGGAGAATCGATCAAAAATCAAGACACGAAGGAGTACTTATTAATAGTTTGACTAAACCTGATATAGGAAAAATAACTTTATGTATATTCCTGGAGCCATAGACCATCGAGACATAGACCAAGCTAGGTATCATTTTACCCCTGTCTCTCAAACGAGTCACCCAAAGGTTTAATGTCTTCCTCTCCATCCTCCTCCCATTCCGTCACCTTACTCAAACCCTTTAATTATGTCACCTTTGATGGCAACAAGCCCTAATCACATCAATTCCCACTTCGCGAAAATCCCGGCCATTGTGTGCCTGACGTGGATGTGACGTCATCACCAACCATCGAAATCGACTTTCAGGGCTGGAAAAGGGAGGGGTGCTTTGGGGAAGTGTTTTAAGCCCGCGCTGCTGACAAATATTTGACTTGTTCCTTTCTCTGATCTTTCTATTCTATACCTTCTCCTCCACTCTCCTCTTCATTCCTTTCCCACTTGGCTGCCCTTTTTTTTGTTTCCCTTATTAATTTACTGGCGAGAGGAAAATCCTTTTTTCATTAAAATTCATAATTTCGAATTTAATTGTTTTTATTTGTTTTTAATTAAAATTAAATCATTTTTAATATTTTTGTTAATTTCCTGAAAATTGGGAAAACTAAGTCGGAAAATTGTGCGTGTTTGATTGTGACTGGGTGGTGATGGTGGCAAAGAATAGAATTTCAGTTGGCATTATGAGGAGGAGGGCTTTGATCTGTTGCCTTCTTTCGTTGTTGCTTATTTATATATTTGTCCTCCAACCCACCCCAGAATTTATTTTCCTTATACTTGTATGTAAAATATTTATACATAATACGACGATATAATTTGGTGAATGTTGGGTAGGCAATTCCTGAGCCAAGCTATCGTTTTGGTTACGTTTTATCCTGTTATTCTGTATCTTTTACTTTAGTTTCAGACACCCTAAGAAGAATTTCGACGAAATAGACAGTGCCGGATTTAATGACTTCAGCAAGAGGAACTTTGACGAAATCGACAATGCCGGATTTAACGACTTCAGCAAAAAGAATTTTGACGAAATAGACAGTGCCGGATTCAATGACTTCAGCAAGAGGAATTTCGACGAAATAGACAGTGCTGGATTTAACGATTTTAGCAAGAGGAATTTTGACGAAATAGACAGCGCCGGATTTAACGACTTCAGCAAGAGGAATTTCGATGAAATTGACAATGCCGGATTTAAGGACTACCTCCGCAAAAGGAATTTCGACGAAATCGACGCAGCCGGTTTCAACGATTTCTCAAAACGTGCGGATTCCAAAGCAACTGACGCTGGAAAGGTAAAACCAGAACCATCTGCTGCGGTGGACCATCCAAAAGGAGGAGATGTGAAGGACAAAAGGAACTTTGACGAAATCGACGCCGCTGGTTTCAACGATTTCTCCAAGCGGAACAACGACGAATATTATCCAAACGCATACGAACCAGACTATAATGGTGATAAATATCATAAATACAACCCGATCAAAGCGTTTCTGTATGCGTTAAGACATAAAGTCCATGATGACTTGGCACCATACTATGAGGAATACAAGAATAAGAAATATGATGAAGATACTCCCTACTATGATTACTATCATTCACTAAGCAAAAGAGGAAACAAAGTTGGAAAATATGATGACATTCCTCCTTACTATCCTCCATATCAATATGGAAAAAACGATGACATGATACCATCCTATTTACCATATTATGGCCCAAAACAAGGCGATTATCCTCCTTACTACCCTTCTTACTATCCTGCTTACTATCCTCCTTACTATCCTCCTTACTACCCTCCCTACTATCCAATAATGGCAGAGAAAAGCTATACTCCGTCATACTCCCATTCACTCTCAAAACCTGTAAATTATTACAAATACAAAAATGTGGGTGGAGTAGATCATCATTCAATGCCAACATCACAGCCAACAAACTATCGCAGAGCCGACTCAAAACTAGGCGACTATAAACAAAAAAGCGATCATGAAACCACCACGTTCGACATCAAAACTCAGCCTTGAAATTTAAATTCAAGACAACAGCAATTTCATCTATAAACCTAAATTTTAACTTTGTCATTTTTTTATGATTTGAACCCTGTTAATCGATTCTTTGTCGTTTGAAACCTTTCTGATGCTGGGATTCGGAGACGAGCAACAGAAAATTGTTCTTTTATAGAGAGAAGAAAAGTGTTGAGGGTGATGAGAAAAGTTAGTAACGACCGAGGAATCGATGAAAATTAAAATCAACCTTTCAAAATTAGAATCTGTATAAAAATATAAGTTTATCTTGCTCTGTCTCTGCTGTTTCAAGTTTTTATTTCCTCTTCCTTCGATATCATTTGTTCGGCAATCCAGCAGCATTAATAAATATTAATTAATCATTCTATTTAAATTATCCGAGAGCTCTTGAAATATGGGAAAAAGTTTTCGCTGTTGGGTTGTGAATTATCATTTTGTGATTTAGATGTTCAAATTTATTTAGTCTGAGAGTGAGAGTTTTGGAAAGAAGGTGTAAGTGACGCTGGAAATAGCCCTGTATGAAAATTTGTAATATACAGTGCTTGAGTAAATAGCACGCACTGATACTATGTTTATACTATGCGATGTCCGCCATGACATACACACGGTTTTGCATACTTGCCAGCTTGGAATTTAAAGTCTACCAACTGTTGGAGAACCTAAAGTGGTGACCAAGGCAACAGGGCCAGGGTTGCGGAACATGCAGGAAAGAGTCTACACGAAGCTTGTAATTATAACCCGCGACCAACTGACAGTGAATTATTGCACTACAACGATTTGGCGAAGTAACTCGAACGGCTTTCGAAACAGTAAAAGAGAGAAAAAATTTTTTAATTCCGCCATCAGGACACAAGTTATTTAACACAAAGAGTGGAGATGTTGACACGACAGTAAAAAGGTGACAATGCGCCCACGTGAATATTTAAGTCTGACTCCACTTTCAACTCATAAAAACTGATTTTGATGTGAAGTTTTGACAGGCTGAAAGGGTACAGGAAATGAAAAATGATTTTCAAAAAGAAATCTCTGGATTAAAGACCTCACAACGAAAATCCCAAAAAACGAGGATGTTTCTTAATGACTTCACTTCTTTTCTGAGGACCCTTTTGTCATGTCTTTCGTAACAAAAAAATTTCTTTTCTAACTCATCAGCTCATACAGATGACTGATGGCCATGGAGACTTGGAACGTCAATTAGAACACAAACGTCTGCCGGTTGTGTTGAAACTTCCTTTTCCGTCTTACTTATGTTTTACTATAATTCTAAATATATATTGTAGTAGACGCAATAGTAGAACCAACCTTACTGCACAACAATGTTTTGAAGTTGCTTAAAAATTAATGTATATGAATAAAATATAAATAAAGAAAATCGCCATTTTGAGTTTAAAATAAAAATTAAAAGTCAGCACTTATAGTTTCGTCATGTGCTGTGTCGTCATCAATAATATTGGACTGATAGGTTGGGAATTATGGCAAACAAAATTTCTAAACACTTCAATCGAATCACTGTGACACTGAGTCAGAAATCCTGGATTGTATAAAATGTTACTCCGAGCCTCCACATATTTTTGAAGGCCATATATCCTTAACACCCTCTCATTTCACCTTATTCGTTATACAGTTCTTCCATATCCCACATATTATATTGACCGGAAAGTATCTTACGGTAAAAGTGATAAATTTGGAGAGTATATATACAATTCTCGACTATTATTCATAATCACCAACTAAGCTTGGTAAATGTGTCAAATCACTGAATAAAACATTCAGGCTAGTTTTAAAATTCTAACTCGTAATCTGTTTATTCAATTCCCATGCAGTTAATTTTATAAAATAATCGGTATATATGGTAAATTATGATGTTATCACTTACCCGGTAGTTAAAGAAACACACCATGCCTCATATACGGCCGCTCTTTATGGCATTTCGCTATAACAGCCTTCTTCAATTATGGCACGTTTTCGATATACGATCATCATTTCGATATAACTTGTATTAAAATGACCAAATAACTGGTACAGAAGTTAATTTCCTTCACGAAATTAAACAAAAATGGTCAGAACATAATCTCGTGTTTGAAGGTTTAAACGAACGTCATGTGTTCATCTACAAAAGCTATTTAGAACAAAGGATAAACATCACTCCATGAAAACTCCGATGACGAACGTAGCTTTAAAGTTTCTGAAAGTAACTCAGCCATAACTGTTAAAACAACCGAAGAATGAAATGGACAAGTAGCAAGAGATAACAACGCTGGACAATTTTTAAATTATGTAGCCATGCCAGCGAAAATGACTACGACAGTGATCTAGATCTGAATTTCTTCATCGTCTTCTGATCAAAGCCATTTAAAAATATGTGTGTATACGTACACATATTTTTCACGATAAATTCATTTCATTTTGTTTATTGGATTATTATGGGTTTTGTTGTCTGTTATTATTTTATGTACAAATCTATGTACTTATTTATGTGTATTTTGATTTAAACCAGATAAAATGCAGATAATCAGCGATGTTACATTTTAACAAATTTGCATATGAATTTTTATGGTGTATTGAATACATGATTCGTTATGGCTTTTCGTTTAACCGACATTATTTTTCGGTATATGTGACAAATTACTCAGTATTTATCACACTTACCGGTAGTTTAAAGTAGTAGTATATAAAATATACTAGTAAAGGTAGTTCGTAGTTTATAAAATCTTCAATTTTTAATGGAAAGTAAATTTTAGCTCAGATTACGAGTTGGATAATTATAAACTATCTGGTAAATGTGATAATTATTCAGTACCTTATTACAAACTTTACAAATGTAACTCACACAACTTTCCGGTCCCCTTAATACCTACCAATAACAAAAACGATTCAACAATGGCGAAATTTAAACTTTGTCGGTAAAATAGAAAAAGGACATTTTGAGGCCAGTAACTTTTTCAAGATTTTTTTTTGAATTGAAGAGTCCCTTGTTAATTAATCGATGGAAACAGTTGCCCGAACTTGGAATAAATTACTAATTAACACTGTACGCTGATTGACCCTAAAAATCTCACCAAATAAGGTTTTGAATGAAACTTCACTTATCCCTCAGTTAACCACAAAACTGAATCAGTAAAGCTGGCCTACATTGAAATTATCCTTATTCAAAATATTCAACGTCGCCTTAGCTACTTCGTAAGATAATCATAAGCGTTCGAGTTTAAAGTATTTTTAACTGTGAACACAGTAAACTTTGAAGGTTTTTGACGAACTGCGTGTTCTAAATTTTCAAAACTGAAAGGAGCTGTTTGGTACTCGTTAGAGAAACCGGTACTGCTCCTGTTGTTTGGATACAAATATCATAAACTCCAGATCTAACGATTGGAGAAAGTTATTACCTGCATTTATACAACATCGAACAGTAAAAATGTTCATCGGTTATAAATTTCTAATCCGCGACAGTTTTTCATCAAATCAGTTGAAAATTTTGGCCCAACGTTGTGTTCATACAGACGCTTACTCTCAAATACCTACTAACCTTTTTAGAGACGCAAAAAGTCCGAACTAAGTTTTATATGTTTGTTTACGCATGAAAGAAGTAAAGGAAACATATACGCCTATACAAAATTTTAAAACTTCAAAAATTCTTATCAGATTACTGTAAGTGAAGAAGTTTAGGACCGCCATTACAACCACCATCACGGAACCAGTTCTGTAAAAATATAGACATGGATATACTTCTAACTTAAACAAATATATATTATGTATACCCAAAGGTAATGTAGTATATATGTTACGGTAAAAATGATAAATCGGGTAAATATATGTATATGAATCCCGGCGATTATTCCACTAAATTTGATAAATGTGACAAATTACTAAATATTTATCACATTTACCGGCTAGTTAAGAAAAATCCAACTGATGATGGGGAAATTAATAAAAGTTTGCTCACATGCTTGCTTTCCGTCACTTTTCTAACAAAAGACAAACAAATCAAACGGTTGTGTGTCCCCGGTAACAGTGAACAAAGCTCCCAAAAGAAGTGGCGAATGTATGAGAATCGACAATGGCGTTTGATTAAATTCGCCATTAACGGTTAGAGATTTTATAAACTACACGGTAAATGTAATAAATACTCAATAATTTTTTACAAAAACCAAGCTTAGTTGGTGATTATGAATAATCGTTGGGAATTCTACATATATTCGCCCGATTTATCACTTTTACCTTTAGATATATATTATCTGCAACGCACAGAACCCAAATTATATTCCGGTCCATATATTACATGTTGGAGAATAGACCAACCAAAAAAATCTTTTTATTTTTAACTATTAGACAAACCGCAAGCTCCCGTTTGCCCGCATCGTTGGTGGTAACCTCAGTTAAAGTAACGAACGTTGTATATTGTCCCGGTAAAGCAAATAGTAAATATAGAGTTGAAATTTGCTCACGCAAAACACCAATACCGACTTGTATTGACAGATACGTGGGTGTCTTCAAGGTCCTCTTGTCTCTCTATTTTTGCGGGTAGACTTTATTTAGTATCATACACTTCCAGCCCCAAGGGTCAATCCTGGCTATTCCCTGTAATACACAAACGGCTGTCAAATTCTCCTCCTACCCTCCTATATTGCAATCTTCGACCTTTCAAATTATTATAGTAAAAAATTTTTCAAAATACTTTGCATCAAAACTAAAGAAAAGTATAAATAGAAATAAAACTTAAAAACTCGAAACCCTTCTAAACCCTTTTAGATGTTCTCAAGTTACCTCTGGCACGTGTATGGAGGTGGGCGATACAGAACTATTCAGACTTTGTCAATTTAAATTGATTAGCGACTTCAATAAAGGAACAAAAGTCGAATCGAATATCCTAAGCTCTATGGATTTCTAATTTGCCTAAACAAACAGAAGAATTTGTTGAATCGGTTTTATTTTTCGTTTATGCCTAATTCTTTCGAGTGCACGTGGAGCAAAAATTTCACTCCTTTGATTCCTTATTTTCTTTTAACTTCTTCCCCTCGCGAGACAATTAAAAATAAAATAAATCATTTTCAACTATCATTCGAAAAGCTTTGTATATTGTATAGTTTAACAATGGTCAATTCCGTTAAACCCCTACTAAGAAACAAGAGAGCATTGTGAGAGGTTAATAACATAATAAAACATTAACGTCTAGGAAATGACGCCGATAATGCTAACTGGAATGACAATAAGTAACTGAGCTGAAAACTTAAGCTATTCGAAAATTTTATTGCGACAATAATAATTTTAAAATTTCTCTTTGCTATTATCACTTCAACTCTTTCTGCTTCTGATGTGTACATTTATATTAGTCATGTCATATACCTGAGTATATAGTCATCTGTTGTCTCTGAATTTTTTTCGTCCTCCCTCTCAATCAGTATACCCTAGAGTATATTTGAATAAGTTACACCAACTATGGCGATTTTCATAAGTGTAACAAACAGTATAAATGGCACAAATTTACAAATATATCTGGAGTCAACCTAATTTCTTCAGTATTACAGTGGGTTATAAAATCTGCAGTTTGACTGAGTCTTCTTGTTCTTCAAGTGGTTTGTGTATACTTATGAACAACTTGTAATATAAAACTACCAACCCACCAAGAGTCTGTTACTGTAAACCTAATACTTCGAGCACATTGCTGTCTAATTGTTGGGCATTAAGCATTATATTGGAAAATTTAATTGGACGCCGATTGAGGAGATTTGTGATATAATGGTCAAATCTCTGGATGATAGAAGTTATGGTCGTGAATTCAAATTCTCTTCCATCCATTTATAGGCAAGAATGAAAAACTGAATTAAAATTCAAACAAACAATTTGATGCCGATTTAGTTTCGAACAAATATAAATAGACTATTCGCAGAAAAAGAAACCGGAAACGTTCAAATCTTCACTACAAGAGTCGAAAACCGGATAAATAAACATCGTATAGTAGCCATTATTATTCTAAAAAACTTGAACCAGCAAATACTTTTTTATCCAGTGCAATCGCGCAAACCGCCATTTTTAAAAATTGGCAAAACCAAGCACAACGACTGGCAAACAACTGACTTATACGTCGATTTAAATGTAAAAATATTAACATTAATTATTACACAATACATATTAAGTATAGCCATGGGTATAAACAGATAAATAATGCGCAAAAAATACACAATATATACACAAATAAGAATGATTTATCAGTAACTCTTACCTTGTTTTAACTCAACGGAAGCCCCAACGTCCATGCACTTAATAAAGTTAATCTTAAAGGAAAAGACACTTTTCTCTTTCGCGAAATGTTTCATAAACTCACAAACTCTATCAACTCATTAACACCAGTGACGAACACAAACTCACAATTTTTAAAAATAAGCGATTACAGTAAAAACCAAAAAATGTAATAATCGTAACTCTAACGAATTTATTCAAAGCGTCATAATTATTGCCAACTTAAAAAATTCAAAAAAATTTTGTAACGTTTTTTTGGCCAGATTAGGTTAGGTTGAATACATGATGAACGACACGTCCAGCGATGAAACAACTAGACCACAATTTGGAAATAGATTTCTAACAGACAAGGAATCCGTGTTCAAACACAATGCATGGTAAAACCTATCTCATCTTGATTATTCCAAACTAAAATTTATCATATTACAAGATTTAAAACAACTGAAATGAACACCTTTTGAACAGATGGTTTGGTTACTTACAGGGACAACGTACAGTGGGATGCTGAACAGGAAGAACAAGCTCTGAAGAAAGTGGAAGAAAATTCTGAGAAAAAATTCAGCGAGTCCGAAATAGAGAATTTCGAAACGAATGCAGACAAATATTGGAATGCATTTTATGACATTCATCAAAATAGGTTTTTCAAAGACAGACATTGGCTTTTTACAGAGTTTCCTGAATTAGATGTGGATAAAAGTCAACAAGAGTGTAGTGACAAAATTAAAATTTTTGAGATAGGGTGTGGTGTAGGTAACACAATTTTTCCTATATTGCAAAATACTGCGAGTAATAACTTGTATCTGTATGGGTGTGATTTTCCAAAAACTGCAATTAGTTTGTTAAAAGAACATTCGTTGTATGATGAGAGTCGCTGCATGGGATTTGAATGTGATGTAACTTGTGAAAACTGGAACCCACCATTTGTTGAAAATAGTTTGGATATTGTGATTATGATATTCGTCTTGTCAGCTATAAACCCAGAGAAGTAAGAAAATGAAATATCTGTGCTTCTTATATCAAATTGTTACATGGTTTATTTATTTATTTATTGTTTGTTTTTACAGATTTAGCCATGTTATTAAAAAAGTAAAAAGCTACCTAAAACCTGGAGGTCAGATTTTGTTTAGAGATTATGGAAGATATGACATGGCTCAACTTCGTTTTAAAAATGGAAGATGTATTTCTGATAATTTCTATGCAAGAGGTGATGGAACAAGAGTTTATTTTTTTACACAAGGTAACTACTTCAAGCTATTCTGTGGGAGGCCATTAGGTGGTTCAATATGAAGTAACTATTGAAAGCTCAAACCTCCTCTCACATTTTATTAGACCCAAAAGGAAAGGGAAACAAGACACAGTATTTAAACAGTAACTACTAGAGCTGAAGTAAACAGTAGTACTCAAAGCCTGCTAATGTGGACTTGAATGAAGCTGTATTTCAAAGGGTTATTAAACAAAACTTGAACAATCTATTCATGTATCATATGCAAGTTTAAATTTTTCACCAAAACTTGAAATAGTAACATCCCTGTCAGAGCATTAAAAGTAGAACAACATAATGTTTTATTTCATTTATTTTTATGTTACAGATGAAATTAGAAACTTATTTCAAAAAGAAGGCTTTATAGAAGAACAAAATCTTGTGGATCGAAGACTGCAAGTGAATCGTGAAAAACTATTAAAAATGTACAGGGTTTGGATTCAAGCCAAATACAGAAAACCTGAATCAAGTTGACTAAATTGCTTTTAATGTTAAAGGTAATTGTATATTTATTAATAATACAAAAATAATTTTTTAAGTTCGCTATATTCTTTTCACATCTCCTTCCTAATCAAGTTCACAGAGCAATTCTCTTCAACTTTATAAAATTATTAAACAAATCTTTAAATGTATTAAAAAGTAAGCAAGTATTTATATATATACAATATATAAATCATACTTTTTATTGGATGACACTAAAAGTGGTATTGCTCCATGACATGGTGACTATAAATTTGGCTTTGGCCTTGAAATCTGATTTCGTCACCACAAATTGAGATTCCCATTGAAGAAAATTTTTCAAATGGTATATGGACGTTCACTTTAGAATGAACACAAGTCTATAATGAGCTTTTTGCAACATGTTTCAAACTGGTTCACGCCCTCCTTCCTTCCTATTCAATCCTTTTCACTTGAAGATATGTGAATGCATGTCTTGTACCAAACTCCAATTCCCAAAAATTTGGAAGCACCTTGTTGCAAATTCTCATCTGGTCTTCTCGTTTCATATAAGCCTATCATTTTTTAAGCTAGGACTAATGTCAGCAAAATAAGGATGTAGCATTGATTCGTCTGCGGAAAGGCGGTGGGATGGATTGCACACTAGTAACCTCTGAAAATGAAGTAAAAATAAGCAACATTGGTTAATAGGTCAGTTTTTGTGTATATCAACCAAAGATTTTCTTATACATGCTTACCTGTAATAAGTCTCTTCCTTTTGCACTTAATTTTGGAACAACTTGAGAAAAACTCATTGATGGGTAATAAATAGGAAATGGTTTATATTCTGGTAACTGATTGATTCCTGGCCACGTCTCCTCTGAGGGTGTTCCTAATAACTTAAATATCCTTTTTAACTGGTCATCGACATCAGACCCAGGAAACAATGGACGTCCAGCATTTGCTAGCTCTGTAAATTTTACAGTAACCAATTAAATCTTCATGTAAAGTATTACTTAATCCAAAATTCTGGTTGAAAGGTGAGAGAAGTAGTGTAGTAGTTAAAGCTCCTGACTTGGACATAATGACCTTGAGTTCGAATCCTCCTGCATCCTCTTATACCCAAGAAAGGGTGAAAAACTGAATTAAAATCACCACTGCTACTTTAAAATTCTGGTTGAAAGTGCTTCAGAAAGAAAATTTATATGAACAAATGACCATTGTAGTTGAGTTTTGATCCTGTTTTTCACCCTTTATGGATGTAATATGATATGAGGGGAAAATTTGAACTTGTTACTATAATTTCTTAGTCCAACCTTAATCACTACACAACAGACTTCCAGCTGAACAAGTTAAATATAAACAAGGCACAATGTTACTCTGATTTTTGTGTGCATACCTGCAAATATACAACCAGCACTCCACATATCGATTGATGTTGTATATAACTTTGCACCATACAATACATCTGGAGGCCTATACCACAATGTAACAACTTCTGCCGAATAGCACTTAACAGGAATACCAAACGCTCTTGCCAAACCAAAATCAGCAAGTTTTAGCTCACCATTCTGAAACAAAATCCATTCATATTTCTTATAAAACATGTTTTGAGATCTTTAAAACAAAAAACAAGTAAATTAACATCAGAATACCTTATTAATAAGTAAATTTTGTGGTTTTAAATCCCTATGTAACACATTGTGACCATGGCAAAAGGCTAGCCCCTTAAGTAATTGATACATAAAACTTTTGACAATGTCCAAATCTATTTCACCATTTAAACTATCAAAATATTTTTTTAAGTCTTGATCACAATGTTCAAAAACTAAAGTCAATTTCTTATCACTATGCAAAACATCATACAATCTCACTATATTTTTGTGTTTGAGTTCTTTTAATAGGCATATCTCCCTTAAGGCTGATGAAGGCACACCCTGAAATGATAAAACATAGGTGAGAAGATGAGCAAAGCATTGAATTAAAAAAGTACTCAGTGATAGTTGTTATATAACCTTTTGAACTTAAGTACCTCATCATCGTCATCAAGTCGTACCCTTTTGAGCGCCACTATCTCGTGGGTTTCTCTATTTTTTGCCTTAAATACAGTGCCATAAGTACCTGGGAATAAACAGATTGGTAGTCATCATAATGGCATTTTTTATTGTAATTTTAATTAAAATTTAGGGAGGAACCTCTAACAAAATTTCAAATGCCAACCTCTAATTTTGTGCAAGGTGTTAAATTTCCTTATTCCAAATTTAGGAAACGCTGTCCGTGGACAGAAAGGGTCATTTTATTACGTAGTAAGGCTAAATTTAAAATAGTAAAAAGTACTTCATGTTCAATCAAATTCAATGGACGAATTTAAGGAAATAGTTTTGGGGAGGGAAAAAATTTTTTTACACCTACTTACGGGGTGAGTTTAACCTTTATCACGTTAAATTCAACATCCGGTAAAGGAGCTTTCTTCTTATAAACGATTTGAATCAAATAAAGTATAATAATATCACTTACCTTCTCCAATTTTTTCTAATTTTTCATATTTTTGCATTCTGTTGTGAAACGATTTACAATGTTATTCTAATGTGAAGACTTGTTTTCGGTCCTAGCCAACCATAGACGGACCTAAACATTATGGGTGGCGAACTCCAAACCGTTCGAATTATTATTTTTACGACACATTTAACAGTTTTAGGTAACAGCTGATTAAGTTTTTTCACAATCTACATGAAGAATGTTCCAAAACAACCATTAAAATCGTACTTTTGTTGTAATTAGACATAATTATCGTTATAAGGCGTTGGAAGGGTGAATTCTACTCTGTGGTCAAGCAATCGGCAAAAATGGCGGCCGGTCCGATAGCTGAGCGTAATCAAGGTTTGTTTTTATTTTGAATTTTTTGCTCGAAAAAAGTTAGGATTTAGTTATTTTCTTAATTTAATTAATATTTTTTCTTTTCTTTTAATAGATGCGACGATTTATGTGGGTGGGTTGGACGATAAAGTGACAGAACCACTTATGTGGGAACTTTTTGTTCAATCAGGACCAGTAGGTAAGCTTCAAAGTTTTTCTACTTGTGATAAAAAGGGTTTTAAATTAAAATTGAGCGATTAAATTTCATTATCGTGATAGTTTTTGCTGTATTATATTTATTGTTATTGTTTATAATTGTTGGTTTGATTGATTATCATTTTTTCAGTTAATGTTCACATGCCAAAGGATAGAGTAACTCAAATGCATCAGGGTATGGATTTGTGGAGTTTATGGGTGAAGAAGACGCAGATTATGCTATTAAAATAATGAATATGATTAAATTGTATGGAAAGCCAATTAGAGTAAATAAGGTTAGTTGAACATCTTACAACCATAACAAAAAATCAAACAACTTCCATTTTTAATTTCTGTTTTGATTTTGTGTTATACATATGTTTAGACTTCTCTGTGTTTTCAATAATCAAAATGGTAATTATGTCACTTAGAGATTACCCCAAATAAAGACCCACTAAGATGTACTTTCATAATTTTCCCTAAGGATGTCAGTAACATAACAATTAATAAAAAGTAATTTGTAAGTTTACGATTTATGTTTCCAGGCTTCTGCTCATCAGAAGAATTTAGATGTTGGAGCAAATATATTTATTGGTAACTTAGATCCAGAAGTAGATGAAAAGTTACTTTTTGACACATTTTCTGCCTTTGGTGTTATTCTGCAAACTCCTAAAATTATGAGAGATCCAGATTCAGGAAATTCTAAAGGATTTGCATTTATTAATTTTGCTAGTTTTGAAGCGAGTGATGCAAGTATAGAGGCAATGAATGGACAGTATCTTTGTAATAGACCTATTTCAGTTAGTTATGCATTTAAAAAAGATTCAAGAGGTGAAAGACATGGTTCAGCAGCTGAAAGGTAAGTTGTAGTTAATAGGTGTTTG
This sequence comes from Columbicola columbae, assembly GCA_016920875.1. Lineage (NCBI taxonomy): Eukaryota > Metazoa > Arthropoda > Insecta > Psocodea > Philopteridae > Columbicola > Columbicola columbae. The sequence goes on along the minus strand of JADMLL010000006.1, from coordinate 14,690,505 downwards.
GATTTGTTTACTAATATTTTAAAATGTTGTTAATGATTCTTGTTTGTCTTTAACAGGTTGTTAGCAGCTCAGAATCCATTATCTCAAGCAGACAGACCTCATCAACTATTTGCAGATGCTCCACCTCCAGCACCATTACCACCTCCTACTCCTATGATGATGGTTCCTCCACCACCCAATCCTCCCCCTCCTCCTCCTGTTCCTCCTCCAATGGGAATGCCTCCTCCACCTCCAATGCCTGGAATAAATCCCCCTCTGCCGCCTACAATACCTCCACCTGGAATGGAAAATTACATGGCAGCTGGTCCTCCAGGTGCTCCTTTGCCTCCTCCTCCTCCTGCAGGAATGCCTCCACCACCTAGAATGATGCCGCCTAGTTCTATTCCCCCATGGCAACAACAGCAGAATTACACTGCGGCACAGGTTTGTTGGCAAAATTTTGTTTCAGAGTCTTTGGCTATAATGTGTAAGAATTCCCAGGGACGTGATTGCTGTCATGAATTTTTATTATTCATTACAGGGTACTTATCCGGCAAATTACAATCAGACTTATGGACCACCACCTACTCCAACAGCCAATGCTACCAGCAGTTACATGGCACCACCGAATTTCCCTGCTGGAGCTTACGGTGGACCGCCACCTGGTTGGATGCCACCTCCACCTAATCAAATGGCGCCTGGAATGCCTGCTTACGGACCTCCTGGACCAATGCCTCCTTTTCCACCACCCCCGGGGCCTCCAATTAGAAATATGAGGCCACAAAATGAAGAATATTAATATCTGTTATCATATCAGTGATGTCACGAAAGCAGTGAGTGAAATCAGTGAAAAATGGTTTTAAACTGATCTAATTGACAATTTCTATCAATATAAAATTTTTTATACTTATTTTATCTTTTACAGTTTTCTTTCTGATTAAGAATCCCTTTTTTCAATATTTAAATTTAATTGATTGAAGGTTTTGTAATAACCATAATTTATAATCGTAACAGTCGAAATAAGGCTTTTGATTTGATTAAATAGGACCGAATTTGACAAATTTTTTAATTTATAAATATTTAAACTAAGAGAAATAATTTTTGTAATGCCCAATTTAATGAAAAAATTTTGTAGTAGCCTTTGGCTACCCAAAAAGTTAGGTTTTGAGAAAAATTATTTTGTTTGAATTTTGTATTAAGAAAAAAACAGGTACAGAATCTGAATCATTTTGAAACTGTGTCTTAAACTAGATTCTGAACACAAAATAACTGAAAATAGTTCTGTTCCAAATGAATCAAATAAATGAACATGTTAAAGACTATCTCAAATTCAACGATATATCAAAAGAATCATGTGAAAATCTGACTAAAAATATAAATACGGGAGTAGGATTTGAACTGGCCGCTATAACTTAGTCTTAGTCACAGACCTTAAAATACAATAAGGCCTTTTTTAAGCGTGGAGAAAACTTGGAAGGCATTTCCATTCAGGTGTCCTAAGGTGTTAGCCATCACTTGCCTCCGAATATGAGATACCTTCTGGTTTGTCGGACTAGGTATAGGTAGGGGGTTTTGACCAGGAAACAGACTAGCGCCTTAACTCCCAGGGAGTAGATTTGTAAGCGAGAGTTGAGATTAGAAAGGTGGTAAGTAGGAAGTCAGGAAAGTTAAGAGAGAGAGAGGGAAGGGAAAATTGAGAGGTAATAGGACTAACATATGTATTTTTTTAATAGATTTTTAGATTATTTTATTAAATTCTGCCAGGCAGTTTAAATCAAATTTGAACAAATTTAGGGGGTCATTTGAACAACTTGTACTTGTAAATTAAGTACTTGGTCTGACTTTAGGGCCTTTATCTGGGGAAAAAACACCATCAATTATCATCATCATCAAACATCTGGGAAAAATTTCATCATCATTATCTGGGGGAAAAAGCGTCATCCCAAAGAATTGGATAAATGGTATAACTTTGACTTTGGTAAAGTAGTTAAGAAGAATAAGAGAAATAATAAATAAGTAAGAAGTGAGATTATTGTAAATGAGAACTTAGGAAGTGTGAAGTGGGGAGATTTAAGTCTTTGGTACCCATTGAAAAAACCTTGAACCTTAGAGTTAACCTCTCAACCAAAAAGGAGATCAATGTCAAACTGATTTATCAACAAAATCTAATTTAATGACACCTTTAATCTCTTTGGGACATCAATTTATTGTCAAAAAATGTAAAGGACTGTACAAACTATCACAAGTTCCTCTTACTGTCCATGAAACCTGTACCTGGTTTACAATAATATATTCATATCGTACAGGAAAAAAGAGAATTCTCATTTATAATTTAGGAGGTTACCGATGGAGGGATGTATTGATATGAATTTTGTTTGTTTTCGTGGACGGTTACGGTTGCTAAGTCGACTCCGTTTATTTACCCTATTGATTGCGAACTTAGAATTTTCGAAAACGCAATATAATTCAGTGTTAAAGATATTTTTCCTTATTTGACACTTTGATTGGTTTCTTCAAAATATAACTTAACTGAATTGTCTTGTCATATACGAATTTTGTAATTTTTAAGAAACAAATCTGGTAATCAATGGTTACCTAATTGAAAAATCTGACTAACCTTTGGACTTTTTGGTTACTTTGTTTATATGGAAATAGTGAACATATGCACAATCAATTTTTTGAATAATACCATTCAGTAAGTATTTTTTATTTAATCATTTCAAAAGATATAATTTTGTATTTTCATGTTCTGTATGAGATACTGTCTAAATGTTAGTACCAAAAATTCAGGACTCAACTGTCAGCATGACCTATAAATGTCAGTTTTTGTGATTACCTGTATGTAGCAGTATGATTTACAGTTTTGTCTTGTTATTTGCCATTTTAAGCCTTCTTAAGGTTAGACTATCTGACTTGATATGTCAGTTGTAGACAATTCAACCAAATAATGAGTTCTTACTTAACCCACCACTTCCTATGATTTTAACTGGATTTAACTAATCCAAATGAATCAAAAATTAGATGAATTAGTTTGAATTACATCTGAAAATGTAGAGTGGGTATCACCTGGTTTGGTTAGGTATTTGGCTAATAATAATTCAAGGGTCAACTTAACAGCCTAATGAGGTGATCTGTCTATTTTTCCCACAACTCCAAGAGCTGAGATGTTGATCTATTTTCTAGATCAAAACACTTCTTAAACTTATAGCAATAACTGAATGGTTCATTTTATGGAGTACTGTCATCTTTAATTGACAGTAGATTTTTCCAGCTAATTGTGTTGATAATGATACACTGGAGGGGTCAGGTGATAAAATTGACATACATGGCACTCTGTACCACAACAGGAAAGAACCAGGTACTTTGTTGCATTGGATCTTGTGAGTTAAGAGAGAATTTTTTTTGGGCTTTAGTGACAAGTGGATCTGTCATGGTGGTTCTGAGGGACTTAGAATATGTAACTCATCTATCCAACGGCCCCTATGCTGAATGTCATCCCATTCGCACAAATAGATGCAAAATAGTGCCTCCAAACTAAGCCACTAGGACAATGTGGTACATTTAGTGTCATATGAAAACCCTCAATAACACAGTTTCATCAAATAAATCCAAATTCCTCCCAAACAAAAAATTGAAATCAAAGGGTTTATTAGTCAGTCTATTAAGCATAACAAAAGTTATTTTATGATTGAAAAAATGGCCCACCACAAAAAAAATTTGTCAAGTTCCTTTTGAAATAAATCAAACTATTAATACTAAAGACTCAAGCCAACCTTACTACTGTATCTTTAACTGGATTCCAACTGAATTAACTCCAAATTTAACTTTATAATTTGAAATTTGTTGGACTCTTATTAACCTCCATACTAGAAAATCAGCATTACCAGTAATTTCCTTTAAAAAGAAAGAAACAAAACAACACCAGCTCAACACCAAGCCTTTAGTTAGTTATATTCAAACCAAATTCACCCTTAACCAAACCCATTACTCCCAAACCTAATTACTGAAACTAACAATAACCCAACCAATAATTTATAATTAGTATTGAAATAAAGTCTTTAATCTTCAGGTGTGTACCAAAGAAACCTTGTTGTTCGCCAAACATTCGTAAACAACTTTGGGAAACCTGGTATGTTTGGTAGGTATCCACAAAAAAAATAATAATAATTTAAATTTTTAAAGAATTATTAAAAGTTTTTCTTTATTATTGACTTACGAAAAATATTTACTCATTTCTTGAAGACTTAAAAAAACTTTACAGGTACACAATTCAACACTGACAATAAAAGTAATTAAAATGAACTGTATGCCCGACTGTAAATATTAATAATTTTCAACTCGTTAACGGTCGTTTTGGTCGTGTCACCAGAAAGGAATTTCAAATTTTTATTTAAAACGCGCCATTTTGAAACCAACTGACTTGGATGTTGTTAATTGTTTTTACTTTTTGTATTTCTGGTGAAACAATAACATTAAGCCTACCAGACCGGTCAATTTGTCAATTTTAAACTAAACTTTTTAAATGAAATAATGTTGTATCATCAAATAACTTCATGACATTTCCTAAAATGTTTATAAATTATGTCAGGAATTATTTTCTTAAGATTTATCCAAAAAATCTATGCATACTTTTAAAAAAACAATATAACTTTATAATAATTTATGTGAAAGTGGTATAGATCTATTTGGGGCCCTCAAAACGTATGTTTTTGAAGCTAAAGTCTCAAAAATAATTTAAATAAATAATTAAAAATTACATAAATGCAGGAAATGCCATAATCAAGTATGATATTTTTTATTAAAAAATTTTTTTAATTAATACTTTCTATAATGAAAATTTGTACTGATAAATGCGACGATGGGTCAATTGACTGGTCGAGGCAGATACGATCAGAGTTAAATATCCGTAGATTAAAAACTACAAATTTAAATAGACATAAACAAAATGTACTGACAATAATTTTCACACACAAAGAATTTAGATCAGTACAGTTTACACACACGACAGAAATCAATTTTAATTTTTAACATCATTCATACTAACAGTTTTAAAATATATTATTTATGAAAAAATAATTTAAATTTACAGACAAATTATTTACAATAAAATTGACAACATCGATTAGGACGCAAAAATGAAATACTGACATCTGAAATTTCCAATTTCAGGTTTGGATTAGCATTAATTTTAATTTTTCTGTTAACTTCAATAATAACCTATCTGACCAACATTTGCAAGAAGAAACAACAGAATCTGATTCGAATTAGAAATCTATCACATGGTTCGAGAGATACTGCTGTCATTTCGACTATTAGTGGTCCCGGAGGAATCATTCAACCTGACATAAGGCGGTTTAGTAACCAAGTTGCCGCCGAAACATCAGCTGTTGGTGAACCTGCTGATTCGAAGTGAGATTATAATATACTTTGAAAGATTTTATTTGAATTTAAGACAGTCATCGTCATTGTGAAAATTTTTTTGCTTTTGCAGTAGCCAAATAAAAGTCAACAGCTTTGCGGAACCTCTCTCACCTCCATACCCTCCAGTAGAACCGGTCACGATTATTAGAGGATCCGCGCCACCTCAAGGTTTTCGACAAACAGAATCGTATACAGAAATAGTTCTACCTCCCGGGTATATAGATTCCGATCATTACAAGCCTTGAAATGGGTTTTTTCGACAAGCTGACAACATACCTAAAATCAAAAAAACACGTAGAAGCGAACATAATCATCGTCGGACTGAACAACAGCGGGAAGACCTCAATAGTAAACCACTTCAAGCCTGAGGATATGAGGCCCTCAGACACCGTTCCCACGGTCGGTTTCAACATTGACAAATTTCGAAACCAGAACGTCGGATTCACCGCGTTTGACATGAGTGGTCACGAACGGTACAGAGATTTGTGGGAACATTACTACAAAGACTGTAGCGGGATTATATTCGTCATCGATTCGAGTGACAAACTGAGGTTAGTAGTGGTGAAGGAAGAACTCGATCTCCTCCTTCAGCATCCGGACATCGCGAGTAAGAAAATCCCCATTTTGTTCTACGCTAATAAAATGGATTTGAAGGACAGTTTGTCGAGCGTGAAGATAGCCGCAGGACTGAATTTAGACAAAATAATGGACAAACCGTGGCATATATGCGCTAGCAATGCGATAACCGGGAAGGGTCTTCAGGAAGGAGTCGAGTGGTTCACACAACAGATTAGAGATGTAATAATGTACAATAAAAACACGTAACAACAATAAATAATATGTACAAAATCAATACAGTAGGTTACGCAATATTAATAAATAAATAATTTGCCAACTTTGTAGTTAATCTGTTTTCTTTGACACGTACTACTCTTCCTCAATTTTTGGTTTCCTTAGTACTCATCCCTCTACTTCAGTTTTGTAAATTAAAGGTGACACAAAAGACACCCAACATCAGCTACTGAGCAATTATAGTAATTCATAATTTGAGTGACCATAACTAAAATACATAAAACATGATTTTCACATTTATTAATGTTTAATATACTACAAAACACAGGAATTATTTTAACATTGTCTTAAAACATTTCAAAAAAATCGAAGCAACTATGTTTTGTATGTTTTAAAGATGCTGACAGTATGAAATTAGTCATTCAGGTGCCTTTTTGGTTGTGTTGGGTAGCTAAGCCACCCAGTTCTAACTTTCGGGTTCCCAACCTTTATGTACTAAAGACTGTGTTCAATACTACCGGATGGGTGGTGCTCACCATTTACTGTTTCAATGTTTATGGTTGGTCGTTAGTTATTTATATGTATAGTCTGCAAAAGTATAATACTGTTACAATTTGGTTATAATTTAACATCGTGAAATAACAAAATAGTGAGAATTTAGGTTTTCCGAGAATTTAGCAGGAATTTATGAAACTTCAAGTTGCTGAAGCACCTCACAAAGAAGGGTAAATAATGGTGTAATATATATAAAATTAATTTTCCCTACAAATGTCCAGTATTTATGAAATGAAACTATCCTAAAACTTTATCCCGAAAATGTTTTTACGAAACCCAATCTGCCTTAAAGTGTGCAATATTTATGAAATCAATCTCTCAAAAAATTGTCCAATATTATTGAAAAGAAGTCCACCAAAAAATACATTAATTAGATAATAGTATAATATTTATGCAATTAATGTCCCCTACAAATGTGCATAATTCATGAAACGATTTACACCACAAGTGTTCCCTATTTAAAAACCAAATCCTCCTCAAAGTGTGCAGTATTTATGAAATGAAGCCTTCAAATGAAAATTATTTGTATAAAGACAAATAATTTTTTATTACAAATTCGGTGGATAACAGCAGGCACACGTTGAAGGGGTGCCATTATGTTCTCTTGAGCCTAGTGTTGGGAACCCTCATACTGAAACAAAACCTGTATATACAGTACATACAGTGGCATGTCTTTAAGATGCAACAATAAAAAAATAACTTGAACATTCAATTTTTCCTTTCAGTCTTTCAAATTATCTGATCAGAGAAACTCTTTCCTCATCGTTTGTCTCGTTATTTATTTATTTATTTAATCCTCTTTTGTCTTCCATCTTTATTTTTTTCCTGCGAAGAGTTCTGACGTGAAACAGGAAATCGACAAAGGATTAAAACTTATTAGTATAAATATTTAACTCAATGAAACCTATTTTATAATTTATATGATCTTAAGCCGGAAAGTGTATCAGGGATGCCAAACCTTTTAGTTTGCCAAAAAAAAATTTTTTTTGATAAAGTAAACATAAAATTGTTATTTACAAATATTATATACAGCACATCAATACTTTTATAAGACGCATCCTAATTTCCTGAGTAACGCGATTTCCCACCCATTCGTTGATAAAATAATAATTAAATAAATAAATAAATAAAACAAGTTTTTAATGTACATAAGTTAAGTATTCAATAAATTCGGTTTGGATTTAGGCCTCTTTCGTCTTGTCCACGTCTTCCTCCATTGGTGGGAAAACGTAATTCGATTTGAGACTTTCGAAATCCACATAGCCGTTTGATTGCTGACAAAACCCTTCGATTTTCTTTACCAGGTCCTCGAACGTCGGCCTGTCTTCCGGGAATCTCGCCCAGCAATCAATCATAACGCCGTAGAGTTGCGTGGTCACGTTTTCCGGTCGATCCAGATATCCGCCTTTTTCTATGAACGCGACCACTTCTTCGTTGTCTAGGTGTGGATAAGGAAACGCGCCTAAAAAACACCAAAGAAATTTTATTACTTTAACCGTTTCCTTTGAAATCCTTGAACTGAAATCCTTTGAAAGGAAGGAAGTCTATTAAATTAATTCCAGAGACAGAAACCAGTGTCACTGGCTCAGGAGCGAAATAAGGATATGGTGTATATGTTTAATCACTAACAGGTGAAACTTTTAATAAGGCCTTAAACTCGTTAACTGCTGAATTTTTTTAACGACCAAACATAAAAATGAAGTTGTGTGCTTAAATATATGCACACGTGGTCAGCTTCGGTGTTCCATCATTGATGACATCCTACGGGACCACGTGAAAGTCGAATTTTCACTTATCTAGGTCAGAAGGACGTTGTAGAGGCGTTTAAGTGCTCAATTTCCAAATGGGAATATGTCAGATTATGAGTGAATATATAATATTAATGTCTTGACTATTGGGTAAAAATATTAATAATATAAATTTGCTAAATATAATAATAATAATTTTATATAATACTTTTTTCTAAGAAGACTGATATTTGAAAAAAAATTTGTTATATTCTCATTGGGAATTTTCTTGTTTACTATGACACGCAGACGACACGTGGTGGGTCACGCGTTGAGGAAGAAGTTGTGACAGGTAAATGTCCGTAGCGAATGTTCGGGAAGCACTGAAGAGAGTATAAATCTCTCTCTCTCTTCCTCATGGTGATCAGTTTACAGTCTGCGAGTCAACGGCTATACAGAGTCTGTCCCCAAAGTTTCCGGAGTGATTTTGCTTTTTCTCAAATCGTACATAGGTGTACAATATTTCCAGGACTTTTCTCACAAGTATTTTTACCCCGTTCTCGATGTTCTATTGTCAAGACTTTCGCCAATCATCCGGCCATTTGTCAGCTACAAAAAATAATTTATTTGGGGAACTTGACCCTGTAACAGTGTCGGGTTTCTATGACTGGTTTTCTTCGATTTCGAAAAACACAGAGCTTATTTATTAATAAAACTTGAAGATATCTGGTTCAGTTTATCTTCTGTCCAAATCAACGGTCACCAGATGTAACGGTAAATTCAGTCGGGAGGAAAGATAGAAACATAGAAGAGAAGTGATAGTATATGTGAACCAAAATAGAGAGAAAAAGAGTAGAGGAAGGGAACCACAAGGGCGCACAACGTATAGAGAGTATAAATTAAAAAATATAAAACCAGAAGACCGGTAAGGAGGGTAATATGATGCCCACCGGAAGGTAATGTCGTATATACGCTACGGTAAAATTGATAAATTAAGCGAACTTATATACTTTCAGAGATTATTCATAATCACCAACTAAACATAGGTTATATAACAACTTACTGAATATTTATTACATTTATCGACTGGTTGTAGCGAGGAATTTAGTGAAAGTTTGCCCAGAGTTGGATATTTTATAAACTCTCCGGTAAATGTGCTAAATACACAATAATTTGTTATATTAACCAGGCTTAGTTGGTGATTATGAATAATCGCCGGGAATTATTTACATTCGTCCGATTTATCACTTTTGCCGTGACATATATCAATATTGTAACACCCAGAGCCGGCGTAATTTTCCGGTCCTACGAACTAGAACAAGAACTTAAAGACTAAAAGCAAGAGAAAAGGAAGAAAGAAAGAATAGAATATATGCAAAAAGGTTAGAATCTACAAACTGGGGTCGTTTGACATCCTCACTAACTAATTAAACTCGAATGAAGATCACTATTTACCCAAAGTCCCGATTTCCCAGAGAACAATTCCGAAAGACCAGACGTCGCTTTTGTTTGAATAAACTCGATTCAAGATGGCTTCCGGTGACATCCACCTCAACGGCAACTTTTTCGTTCTCTTGTTCACGTAAACGCCCATCTTCGACATTCCGAAGTCTGATATCTTTAAATTTTTCGACTGGTCCATGAGAACGTTTC
>JADMLL010000006.1:14504090-14680278 GCA_016920875.1 Columbicola columbae | reverse complement strand
GATGAGCTGTCGTGTTATTAAAAGTTATTTTTTGGAAGTCAAACGGAAGTGATGGAGAGGCAGGAGCGGATGAAGTATAACAGTAAGAGGTTTTGGTAAATGTTAGAAAGAATAGTATGTCAATGTATTCGATTCATCTACAGCAGCATTCACCTACAGGAGGAAAGTCCACCAATATTTATCTGAATTACGTTCACGACATTATTCCAGATAACAAACCTACTCTACTTTTATCCAGATAAACGGTATTGTAGATCATCTGAGGCAAGAGGAACTCCTTGTGGTTGCAGTCTTCCCATTTCAGATAATTCCATACCCTCCGAGCGAATTATCTTGTGACAGATTCTTTTGAAATATTTCTTACAGAAGAATAATAAGCTCACCAAGAGGAACATTATCACAAAGACGAAAGCTGAATAGGAAATTAGCTTGTCGTATCTCAACTCATTCAGTGCCCCTGGATCTGTAAATTAAAATCTTACAGTCAGTGCAAACTACAATTCCTCATTACTACCACGAAAGCAAAACTTTTCAGGTTCGAGTTAAAAATGAAACCCAACTCCGGTTTGTCGAGTAGTTTTAACAACACCTGTCGTGCCTTCCGAGAAGGGAAGGACTCCTATTTTTTTATTGTCCTAAATGCTCACAGTTTCAGTTTCGTAACGTGATTCGTAAAACCCTCCAAATTTTAGTGTATAGAGTTAAAATTAATACAGAAGGACCACGAAAATTTGAATTCTATATAAGTGTAGAATTGGGAAAAAAATTTTAAGTATTTTTGACCCAAGCAGAATGACGTCATTTGTTTTGAAGTGTAATGATTCTAACTGTATGGTTTTAAGTTGCTATTATGGAATCCAAGTGTTCCCATATTTTGATTGTAAGACTTTAATTGAGTTTAAGACTGATAATTACTAAATATAATATAAGTGTTAATAGTATTTATGGTAGAGACGATGTCGATCACAATGTTATTTGATGAAACCATCGTAAACATTTGTCACAAAGACAGGGATAGCTTAGCCAGATTTACTATCATGAGGGCCATGCCGCTCAAACCCAAACACTAGTCTATAGTCTATACCTTTTGTATCCGTTAACTAAATTATTCATAGATTTTATAAAAATATATATACTGTTACTGTTATGTAATATATATGTTCTGTTAGAATGTTTCATTACTACTATTATACTATTATCTTGAAAATATTTGTATTTACATATGCAAAATGTGTATATCATGTGATATCCAACAACTATAGTGAAAACTACAACTATAAACAAAAACCTTACTCCAAGATAAAACTCTTCATTTAAGGTGAACACTTGGAAAGACGTAGGGAAAGGTAATAAGGACAGAATTTTCCGACGCCCAAACTTGATCACGTGTCTTATTATTATTAACGGTCAGCAATTTACTGGGAAACACAGAAATCATTTTTTACGTAACACTCCCGTTTCCCCCTTTCTCGTTAGAAACTTCTTCAGAATTACATTAATACGTGCCGAAAGTGATTCCGGATGAATGAATTTCGCAGAATGAAAGGTTTTTATTTCTGTCGGTACTAATTGTTCCAAAGCCGCTAACAATCTTTTACGTAACAGCGCGCTTACGTCAATGTTAGCAGTGTTACCTTTCTAACTGTTACACGACTCCATTCTAAAATCTGTAGAGAAATAAGTGAATTTCCTCTAACCTCGTACAAACCGTTCGTCCACTTCCACAGCTGAAGCAATCTTCAATGGTAAGTAGAAACCATTTCAAAATTATTGCACGCTCTCTTGTGATACTCATTTCATAAGTATTGCACACCGACTAGTAGTATTCGTTTTATGATTGTTGCACACTCCGTTGTAGTATCCAATTCATAAATATTGCACCCTTACAATGTGTACTCGTTTCATAATTACTGCACAGTTATTAGGAATTTTGGGCGATAAAATAGAGGTGGATTGGACACACTCTTAGCCAAGGACAGGACCAGATTCCAAACCAAGCCCTGGACTGGAATCCCCAAGGAAGACGAAGAAGAGGAAGACCAAGAGGACGTGGAGGCGAACAGTCGAAGAGGAGCTGGATGCACAAGGAACAACTTCGGCTGTAGCAAAGAAAACAGGCCTCAACCGAGTCCGATGGCAGACCCTCGTTAACGCCCCATGGGTCCCAGAAGTGTAAAAGGACTTATTATATCCTAGGAGTACTCGTTTCATAATTATTGCACACTCTGTTGTAGCTGTCATTTCATAATATTGAACACTAACAAGGGGCACTCATTTCATAAATATTGCAGACTAATTAGGAGTGTTAGTTTCATAATTATTGCACAGTTACAAGGAGTAACTCTCATAATTATTGCACACTAACTACAACAGGAGTACTCATATCAAAAACTTGTCCATTCGGTGGTAGTGTTTATTTTATAAATAAATTTTTGGAGTAGAAAATGGCTTTCCTTCCACTGAGAACGTCGTTAGCTGTGAAATAAATTGGAGCGTCTGAACGAGATGAGAGAAAATTCTCTTATCAATTCAAATATTTGTCTCGATGGGCGTGACAGCTAAAGTTACTAAGACTATTGGTAACAACCGCGAAAATCTCAAAACTAACATGTGTGGTTTAGTGGAACCTACACTAATCCAGACGGGAACTAATCCTTCAAGAGGGTAAACCGCATGATGATCCCCAAAATCGTTTAATAAACATCATCCAAAAGAATTTCTGTGTATGAGGAAAATCTATACAGCATATCCCCAGCATTATACTGAACTTTTGCTGTAGTTCAACTGAAAAATCTAAACAAGTGTCCTTCATCCCTCCCAAATAGTTGTTGGCTGGCTATAGAAACAACTGACAAACAAAATGCTCACCAGACAAGAGTACAAATGAAGAATTTCCGTGACAGTTAATCCTGTTTTCAAAATATCCTTGAATTCTGTAATCACTACCAATAGTCAGGTTTAGTGTGAAATGTTCTTTGTATTTACTATCACTTTTGGGATTGAGATTGTGTATTGATATTTTCCTTTTTGTGATTTTTTTAATGTTAATTCCATCCTCCAAGTATATCCTGAAAAAAAAGGAAAAATATATAATTAAATATTTCTAATATTATATAAAACAGAAAGAAATATCGTATATCTTACGCTAAAAGTGGTAAATGTGATAAATATTGAGTAATTTGTGATAATAACCAAGTCTGGTTTGTGATTGAGAATAATCCCGGAAATTATATAGGCCTATATTCTCACCTGATTTATCATTTTTACCGTTTGGTAGGTACATACATTAGGTGTAAGGTACAGAAACAACACTATTTTAGAATGTCTCTTGATAAAACCCGGAATACGCAATTAGTTAGTTGCCAATATATATATGTAGCCCGGCGAGAGGAATTCTTAAGACTATTTTTGCTTACGGAAGTTTTGTAAGCAGACACCAAAACTGTCGGACATTTTCTACACGGTTTATGTTAATAGGGTAAAAAGGTCAAAAGATCAAATGAAAAGCTTTAATGGTCAATACTAAGAAGCGTGAACATTTCCAAATGTCAGCCGCCTACAAATCAGCAATCTTTAAACAGTTATCCGATCCTTCTGACATTTTCTTCTTGACCTCTCACCCCTACCCCTCGGTGACCTTAACAAATTCGTTAGCCTATTGCTCACTACCAACCTTTCTGTACCTCTTTTCTTTTTGAAATTTCTACTTGTTGTCTAAAGAGTGTCCTGACCTACAAAACTCTTCACCAATGAGGCTTGTAACAGTATAAATTGCTGTAGAAGTTGCGTTGAATTTGTAGTTTGGTTTTTGGGTGAAGACGGGAAATTGAATCTAAATTCTGGATGGGAGGATTATTGGTGCTGACGCGTGACTCAACGGAACATAGTAACCGAAGGACCGAAATTGTTTTCGCAGTAATCAACTCTCAAAACTAGAAAGTCCCAAAATTGCCTTAGTTTGCTGATAATGGCTATAAAAAAAAATTTCCGCCTCTCTTCTCATTAGTGCTTTGGGCAAAGCTTTCGAATTGTTGGAAAGCTTTTCCATTTCTATGGGTATACAGTCGGTGTCCTATAATGAGTTCTCTGTAAAGCCCAAAGAAGTAATTAGGTACTAGTTATAGGGGATTAAAATATCATGAGAACCGGAAAATAATGTCGGTTCTGTGCGTTTCCGCTGACATATGTTACGGTAAAATTGATAAATCGGCTGAATATATATCTAATTTCCGGGATTATTCTCGATCACAAACCAGACTTGGTTATTATCACAAATTACTCAATATTTATCACATTTACCGGCTAGCTTTGAAAATATTCAAATACTCATCTGAGGAAACTTTTCCATTCAAATCTTCATTACAAGTTGAACATTTTAAAATTATCCGGTAAATGCGATAAATGTTTTGTAATTTGTCACATTTAATAAGCCTAACTTGGAATTTTGGAAAATTTCCGAGAATTTATCACTTTTACCGTAACATTTTTACGACTTAACATTCCGGTCTACGTAATATTTGGCACTGCCTCTGAACAAAAAATTCGTAGAGATTTTAATTAACACTACGTCTCATCCGAATTATGACAAAAATGTTACTGAAAAGTTCAGTATAGTGTCAAATGTTATGCGGTGGGAAAGTAATATCAGATCGTAATAATGTTACGGTAACAGTGATAAATCATGCGTATATATAATACATATAATTCCCGACAGCTTTAAGTAATCGCCAACTCAGCTCGGTAAAAGTGAGACATTACTGACTATTGATCACATTTACCGTAACATATATACGATATAATTGGGAAGTGTGACAAATCACTGAGTATATATCACAATTACCGGGTAGTTTATAAAATATACAACTCGTATTGACCAGTTTAATATATTTCCTCAGATAGTTGGCTTCTGTCACTGGTATTCGTCACTTCTCGTTGAAGGTTTCTTCCCTTGCACTGTTACTGGCGAGAACAACTACTTGGATGGCTTGTCTTTCGTCAGAAAAGTGACAGAAACCAAGGATCTGAGGATATTTATATTAATTTTTTCAATACAAATGAGTGCATTTATAAACTATTGGCACTGCCATTGAACAAAAAGTTGGCAGAGGTTTTGATTAACACTATGTCTCACCTGATTTGTAACGAATGTCACTGAAAAGGTCCTTAGCAGTGTCAAATGTTCTGTGTATGTATGTTACGGTAACAGTGATAAATCATACGTATAATTCCGGTATATATAATATAATTTTATATACGTAACGGCAGATTTTATAATCACTAACTCCCGTTTTTCCCGTTTTGGGTATAACAGGCTACGGGAGGAGGATTTGAACTCGCGACTGTAACTTCTTACTCTGGCACTTAAACCACTACACCACAGACCTCTCGCGTGGTATACGATATAATTTAAACAAAATTGAAACGCGAAAACAACTACATTGAACTCGACTTCGTAACCACAGCTATAATGAACGAGTTTCTGACAGCAACTATATTACACTAACAACATCCTCCCATCACACTCGAACCTTTTGTTTTACTCCGAACACTTCCCCGTTTCCTTAGAAGGAGTACAGGTATTGGTATCAGTTTCCTCTCGTTATGAAAATGGCACTTGTCATAGGATAATCAAATTTTATGTCTCTTATTGAAAATATCAGACATTTTTTATCAAGTACTATTCTGTATAATAAGTAAATTAAATTTTTGAAAAATTAATATAAGAGTCGAGGCTTGGTGGCCTCGGGAATTTGATTTCCCATTAAATTAAAAAAATTTATTATTTATAGGCAACGCAGTAAGATTGCACGGCTGTATGACTTTAGGGCAAATAAGTGTAAAGTTACTATCTGATGAAACTACACATCTAGACAGTATTTCCCTGTTCATCTCAGTCAAATAATGACTTCAGTATTTCTTCCGGAAGCCCTTACATCCGTTTTTATAACAATCCGAAAGTTTGAATGTATCATACCTTAAATGATCTTCATTGAATTATATAATTGCCGCCATTATATAGGCAATGTTTAATGTTTTCAACAAGGGGTTATACTGTAACAAGATCTTGACAGTATCGTCGTCGATTAAAGCTGGCCGCCCCGAGTTAGGCTCATCAAAAATCAGTATCACTTAGTTGAGATTTCTCGAATCTCCTTCTGCAAGTTTTATGAGAAACTGTACCTTCATTCAACACCTAGGACAGATTATCCACTTCTTCTGTATCATTTCTTTCTTATTGGAATTTGGTACAGGACACAGTGGCTTGAATAAACTTCAAATCTGTCAATCAACTAATCTGTTCTAATATTAATACTAACAAGAATCACGATTGTTTTAATTCATTTGCTAGGTCAGTATGCATACTGTATAAGTGATAAAACGAGAAAACCAGTAGAGCGTCAAATGAATATACGCAAAAGCGTTCAAATTTGATGTAACATTATCGGACAGAACTTTCCGGTAGACCTAATACATCCTAAAACTTGACCCGAGCGGCGTAGATAACATTAATACTTTCCGCCATTTTGTATGAATAGAAGTTTATTTTTGAATTTATAGAATATTGTATAATTTAATACTTTTACTCACGCTAGATTCAGCTGGGAGACATTTTCTGTGAAACCCTTCGGAAAAGACCACGTTACAGTCAGACCCTTGCTCCCCACTTCGGCTCCAAGGTTAGGAGGAGGTATGAACAGGTTTCTGCAGCTGCAGGTTCCGTTGTTGATGCACACTGTCAATGAAAAAATAATTATATAAAACATCTGGTCATACAGTTGACTAAACTGTCTTTAATATTATAAAGTGATTTATAATTTATAATTATAATTAGATTTCTAGTTTAGCTTGGCACATCCGGCACATTTTCCGGCTTCTTTGACGACTCTCGATATTTCCGTTGTCGTTCATTTCCCTTCCCCATCCCCTCCCTCCGGCATTTTTCAAAATCTGTCTCCCTATTCACGTTCCTTTAACAAAATTTAATTAAAGCCGCTGTCAAAATCCACATTTTGTTTGCATTTTCTTGAGCGGAAATGGCTTTCCAGAGATGATTTCTAAAAACCAAACAACGAATTCGTTTTTGCACACAAAGAAATTTGTTGTCCTGACGTCACCGCTGTCGATTATTACGAGCAACGACCTTGATGTTTACTCAAGTAAATTCATTTTGTTGTCGCTTACCCGCAATGATATAAAGAACAATTACGGCTGTTTATAAAATTATTTGGCTCAATACTGAATAAGTTTGGGACGAGATTTTCCAGTGATTTTCAGGACGTTGTACAGACGATTCAGATTTCCCGAAAATAATTTCGGTTCTTTTACTGTACGTGTACACGATATTACCTTCCGGTTCACATAATATTTGACACTGTTACTGATACAAAGGCTCAACAATTTTTTTTCTTTCCGTAGTGCTTTTCAGGGACAGATTTGTTATGGTTCGTGAGAGACATGAGGTTTCCAATACCGGTTCCACCAATAATGTGTTGTATATATAACTGTTCAGTGTTTATGAAACGGTAGACATAGTCTCTCGAAACTACATGGCGTGTCGCGTTTAAAGGTTCTGAATTTTAGATTATCCTCTTGATTGCTCAAACTTTGGGTATCATCTCAATCAAGTGATTAGATTAAGGTAACTAAAAATAATTTTCTGTAATTTAAAGTATAGAATTAGATTTATAACTTATATTTCTCTTTATAACTAGTTTTTGATAATTAAGATAAAAGAGGCGGGGAAACCAAAGAGAAAGTTCAGCTCCATTAGAACAAAATTCATCATAAAACCTCAAGAAATCCCCCCTCAACCACGTTCAATTAATTTCGTGAGGGAAAACCCGGAAAATTCGGAAAACCTTACAAGCTGGCCTTTCACATTTATAGCCAAGTCTTCGTTTAGCATAGAATTCTTCCGACGACGAATGCTCCACCTCAAGATTCCCATCAAATTCCCTGCCTCCGGGGGATGTGTAACTGAATGTTAGTTTTTCCAAGTTAATTTTCGACCTTTTGTTAGGTCGAACGGGCCAGTCAAGATTTAACTTCGTTGAGAATCTCCCCCACCCCCCCAAAAGCCGACCTCCGCCATGTTTCGGACCTTCTTCAAATATTTGCGCCCGAACAAAATTAGAAACATCCTGTCATCTTAGAGTTGATTTTAACTCGAATCTTTTTTGCTGAATCCTCGTCCCTTCCCACCACCATCATACCCCCTCCCTGAGAGAAAGTTTTGATTCAATATACGATTCCCAAATTGGGTTTTGGGGAAGAAACAATGAAAATGTTGGTCTGAATAGCGGAAAGTTGTTCTTAAGTTTTACGTCATTAAAAAGCGTCACACTGATTGTGTTCCGGGTATTTTTGGACCCAGTATTTATTAATTAATCAAATCAACGTTGGAATTGGGCTAAATGGCTTTATTTAAGTAATATACTATCCTTAGTATAATTTTAAATGACAAAGAACACAACCTAATAGTAACAATAGCAGAACTTTTCAATAGCTAAACCTAGTTATAAGAAAGGGTTTATGTTCCAAATAAAGCTCTTGTCGTTGACTCAAAGGTCACTCCCAAAGTTTTAATGAGGTCAACTTTTTATATAAACGTCAATTTAGGAGTTTTCCTCTTCAACTATACCCTGTTTGAGAATTCGAGCTGAATAAAAATAAAAAATGTATGAAGAATAAAGAAAAATAGTACTTATGTATTTATTTATGAAGGTTCATTTATTTAACGATATATCACTATTATAGTATTTATTATCATAAATATTAGTTATTTATTGGTATGTTATTTGTTATATATGTCATTTTATTATTTAAATTTTTTTTGTAGAAATGAATGAATAGGTTGGGGTTGATCTCTGCAGGGAAATTCTAGGAGTTAAGGGGAGCATATCTAGCTTCTAAGGGAACTTGGGAGAGCGTATTTATTACAGCTTACTGGAGAGAAGATGGTTGGGGTACTAATGAAACCTAAAGTGGCAGGGAAACAGGACAATAATTCAGCACTTATGCTATGAAGAAAATCTAAAGCAGAGGTTCTCAAACTTGTTCGTGTGGTAGACCCGTTGCCATGTTTTTCGGTTTTGGTAGACCTCCCACTTACCTGGTATTGATTTTTGTTAATTTCTCATTGTAGGGAAGTAAATTTTTTACTTCATAGGTATAAATAATGTATATGTCCTTATATTACACTATAGTACAATGGGTACTATTACTGTATGTTGAGATCTACTATTGTGGACCCTAATTTTCATTTCATGGACCCCTAAATTTGTTTTTCGCTGACGTAGACCCCTTTCAGGCTGTCATAGACCGCTGGGGGTCGATTTAGACCACTTTGGGAATCACTGTTCTACTACTACACTGGGTTAAAAGCGGGGAGGAAAGATTTAAAGCCGCGTTAAAGAAATCGTCAGATTCTTCCTTAAGTACTCTTCTCGGCTGATGGACCATCCAAATCCTACAGCTTCTCCTAATCTATCCCGTCTCGTTACCTATCCTACCGACTTCCTATCTATCTTCTGTCTACGACAATGGTCCGTACCTCAGCCCAAACCCCCATATCGACCTACCCACTACTTGGTGTCTCCGGTTGGAGACAGTTTATGGTTAGCAGGGGAATAAAAAGTGCAAAAGTAGCCAGAAATAAACATGGTGACCGAATGCACATCTTCCACAATAGATTCGCAAAAAGATTAAAAAAGAGGAGATTTGTTTCAATCGATAAATAACAATTAGTTGGTAAAAGTATTATAATGAACGTGATCCCTCATAATATCAAGAACGTAGATAATCCGCATTATTTTTCGAGCCATTTATCCGGAAGCATAATGCGGAGGTGGATCCATTGATTAATTAGCAAGCCGTTAGGCCTCAATTCTTCCCAGGAATTTATAAGTAACTTGATGAACCTCCTTTTATTACAGTATATTAATTTATGTATTTATTTATTTACCTGGTGTTAAGAATTTAAGTTTGAGCGGTCGACACAATCCATCCAGTTCTGGAATAATTACGTACTTGCAATCAAGTTTGATCGGAAAAAATCGAATCCCTTCGTTAACATCATCCGGAAAGATGTGGAACGTTTGCTGAAACCAAGAATCACAATTAGTTTTATACTAATTTGTATATTCATAAAATTATTATAATGAGCGGGGAATATATATACATATCTTATAATAATGAATTATACGAGTCGACAGGAGTATATACGTATTGGGTAGACTGAAAAATAATGTCGTTTCTCTGTGTTCTACCATGTATATATAACGAGCGAATAATCATAATCACCAGTTAAGCTAGGCTAATGTGATAAATTACTGAGTATTTATCATAATTACCGGCTATTTTATATAATAACCAACTCGAAATCGCTGAGATCCTTGGTTTCTGTCACTTTTCACGTATTCGCCACTTTGGAGGTTCGTTCAATGGTACCAGCGAATATAGCTTCTTCGATAGCCTTTTGTCATAAAAGTGACAGAGGCCAAGGATTCGGGCGGATTTCAATTAAATACTTCATCACAAATGATTTTATAAACTTGCCGGTAAATTTGATAAATGCTCAGTGATTTGTCACATTTACCGAGGTTAGATGGTGATTATGAACAATCTCCGGAAATATATATATTCCCTGATGTATTACTTTTACTGCGACCGTGAATTTGAGACAAGATTTAATGTGTGGTCTTTGATAATGTTATTTAGATTCTCACGAAAGTTCTGCATCGTTTTTAGGTACACACACTAAGCGTTTGAAGTTTTAACCTTACTTCGAACCTGAAGACGTCAATAGATCAAAATATACAAAATTTCGGACGATTTTATGAGATTTTCGTTTCGAATGGCGTATCGCATTCACACGCACTAAAAACGTGGTTGTCAAACCTATATCACCTAAACCATTTTTTCCTGACGCTGCTGTACAGACTCTTTGTTCGATATCCAGAGTAAAGAATAACTGAAGCTAACAACACTAGTATATGTAGTCCACGTGAGACATACGCGGGAGGTCTGTGGTGTAGTGGTTTAGTGCCAGACTAAAGAAGTTATAGTCTCGAGCTCAAATTTTCCTCCCGTATCCTGTTATACCAAAGAGGATGAAAAGCGTCCCGCCAAGTATTTCTAAAATTGAATTTATTTCATCGACTTTCTCCCATCAGTATATTATTATAAAATTAATTATAATCAAATGGTACCACATACTAAACCCAAACAATTTTTCTGACGAGTTACTCGCTTGTCGGCGACTTGTTCAAACATGCAATACGAACGCGCCGTTTGTGTTGCCTTCTGTCACACAATCAGTCTGACTGGTAAACTGTTAATCAGCAAATTTTGTGTTTCAAAAATGTTGTGTTTTGTAACAAATTTGTGCGGACCGCCAAAAAATTTTTAAATTTAAATGGGCACGTTGATTAAAAAGGTTGCTCACACCTGGTCGGTAATGTTGGGTTATGTGTTGGTGCTGGTGTTCGTGTCTGTGTTGTGAAACAGTGCACGCGGTATTCAATCCTAATTTATATTTTTATGAATTATGACATTCAACCGAAAAAGTCTGAGACTAAAAAAAAAACTTAAAATGGGTCAGTGTTAAAATAAATCGATTTCCCGTCGAAGATGTTAAAAAAGTTGAACAGTTCCGATAATGTCATTCCCATTATGACATTATAATTTACTGGACCGTAGGAGGGACAAATGGTTTTCATTTTTCTTTCTCGCCGATCAAAGAAGAAATTAAAATAGAAAAGTGACAAAGGGAAAGCGGTTTCCAGGAAAATGGAGGTCGTCATCGAAAATCAGGCCGGAAATTGTGAAAATCGTGTAAATTGAGATATGCCTCTCAGGCAAAAACGTCAACAAAGAGAAGTTTTTTTTTGGAGCAGTATAAATAACGACTTCAAACGGAATAGCAGACTAAAAATATGATGAAAATGTACAGAACAAAATATTTTGAGATTCTTGTCGGTTCTCTGACACAGAGGAAGAAGAAAAACGGTTTTGTCGAAAAATTTCGACTGTCATTTGTTAACGAGAACACGTGCCAAACATGAAAAGGAAAGAAATTTATCATTTCCGTATAAAAAGAAACTTTTTCCCTCCCATGTGGCCGTGTTAGGCGACTTTTTATAAGTACGGTTACCAACAATTTTTCACATTTCATGAATAATATACAATTCAAGGAATGTGAGCACTCGCTCGATCATTTTAAAGGTCGTCGGTTCAAATCCCATCTGGCTGACAATTTTCCAGCCTCGTGATTTCCGACATTTTCGTATTTGTGTTAGCAAAAGTTAAATTTTGGCTTGTTACGCTACTGAAGTCAAGTAATTGGAAAAGTAAAAAGATTTTCTGATATCCGGTTCATTTGCTTCTTCCTCTCTTTTCTAGCTGAAAACATTTTTAACGGAAGTTCGGGCTCAAGTTGAAACCATACCATGCAATGAAACCTTTCTCGGAGAACTCATTTTGTTAATACTCCTGCATTACTCGTTTCATAAGTATTGCACACTATCTTAGGGGAATTCACTTCATAAGGGACTTAAGAATTAATTTCCTAAACATTGCACACTTTTGTAAGAGTACTAGTTTCAGAAATATTGCCGGAAATACTCGTCGCAGGAACATTTTTAAAGAATTCATTTCATAAATACTGCACACATTTTTGGAGAATTAACTCGATAAATATTACTTTAGTTTAGTTTTAGTTTTCATCCCGTTTTTCACATTGGGTATAACAGTAAACGAGAGGAGGATCTGAACTCACAACCATAACTGTTTAGTTGAGCACTTTACCCACGCACCACCCCTCCCGCGTTAATCCCATAAATATTGCACACTTTATAGAAGCATTCATTTTCAAAAGTATTGCACAAATGTTTGGAGAATCAATTTCATAAATATTGCACATTTTTAGAGAAATTCATTTCATAAATACTGCACACTCCTGCAGCATTCATTTCAGAAGTATTGCACATTTTCTCGGCACACTAATTTTCTAAATATTGCACACTACCTTCTGGTTCTCATTCCATGAGTATTGCACACTGACTCGGAGAATTCAGTTTACGGGAGCACTCGTTTCATAAATATTGCACATTTTCGTTTTTAAAAGCGTTCCATAAACTCATTTCGTAAATGTGGCACACTTTCTAGGCATACTAATTTCATAAATATTGCACGCTATCTTGTGGTACTATAAACAAATTCTGACACGTCAAATATGAACTCCCTTCCTCTGAAGATGGTTTTATCTGTACAAGACGAAAGGTCTGGACAAGATAAGAGAAGATCCTCTTATTCGACTCAAAAATTTGACTCCAGCGGCATAGTAGCCCAAAGTTTATCATCACTAACATTCTCCAGCTGCATTCTTTTCCCAAAAAGTTTTCCTTCGGTTTATCCAAAAATCTCCTCAAATTCCCTCCAAGACATCCGGTCAGCAAGTTGTCTGTAACATAGCCCAGCTCATCCAGACAATTAAGCAAATTGTCAATACTTTCAAACTATGAGCGCGGCTATTTACACCGAAATTTTCAAAAATCGTTTCACATTAAATATCCGCTGTTTATCCATCTTAAGTTGGTACTGCGAAAAAGACCGAAAAAATTTTTTTTGTTTATAAAACTGCTGCCAACTGATCTTTTTAATCAGAAAGCTTTGAAATAGATTGACAGAATAATTTAACCCGACTCAGAATATTGGATTTCTAATCATTTTCAAGGTCGGCCTACTTTCTTCTTTCACTTGAGTATTCTCAAGTCAAAAGATATTGGTAGTCTAAGATTTGATTGAAAAGAATTAATTTATTAGAAAGAAGATACAGTCATAGTTTTAAGAAGATTTATAAGAAAATAATAAAAAAGATTTTAGTGTCGGATTATCAATGAATGAATAATTAAAGCGATTATCATAAGAAGATTACTTTTAGACACTCACTCAACTGCAGCAAATGGAGCAAGAGAGCTAGAAGTGCGAATTGTTTAATGTATCTCAAATCTGGTTCAAATTTATCATATAAATGCCAAAATATTGTGTCTAAAATCCAAAGAAAATTTGCTTGGTGTATAACAAGAGTGGATAACGACAGCAGAAACTTTTACTGTCAGGGTCAGAATGCGAAATGCCGGCTTTTCATAAACTGTAAGTCTCATATATAGGCCTCCTAAAGTAAGTCAGTGTGTGTAAGTTGCCCGCAGTGTGTGTGTCCTCGACGAAATGAGAAATGAATCCATTCGCGAAAGCTTCAAAGCCCGCTCCATAGAAGAGAAGCCACCTCCGATGGTATGTTCATATGATGAGGAGAGCAAAGAACCACATGAAAAGGCGGGTACTCGACATTACAACAGGTCCAAGAAGACGTGATAGACCCCTTTAAATTTGACTGTCCGCCATAAGAAAAGATCGAACGTACTGCTGAGCCAGGATAGGGACACCTGAAGGAAAACAGCTAAGAGGGCCGATCCCAAGTGAATGGGAAGAAGAAGAAGAAGAAGAAATAAATGTAATAACAGCAGGTACTGAAGAACAAGACATCAGAGTAATGCGACGTAACAAATTAATTAATAGAAGCAGAAGAGCAAACACTATGGTAGATGACTACTGGGAATAAGGCGAGATAGAGTAAACCACCCCTGACTGACTGACATATACTAAAAACCACCCCCTCACATCAAGGGTGATAATTAAGAGGAAAATTAAAAAATTAAAAATTAACAAGAGTGAGGAAATGATTTTACGTTGCTAGGAAACAGTCAAAATTAATTTGAGTGGCACTTTTGTTTATCACGCTTAGACAGTTTTTAGTCCAGTTTCCATATTATATTGAAATGGTCTCACATTATATTCATTTTTCTTTATACTTTTTTCATTATCACATACTTTGTAATAGATCGTTCGGAAAGTTTCGTTTTTTTTTGTTAAATAATATTGGACGCCGATTTTCCTGTTGTGAAATAATATTTTATTGAATGAAATTTGGTACATTTGTACCCGATACCCTTGCCATCTTTCTAGCAGTAGCATGATTTCAAGCTCATACAGTTTCTGTTTTTGGGGGACAAAAAACTGATCCTACTGATCTCTTTGTCCTCCTCATTTGAATTAAACGTTTTACCGTCAAAAAAATTTATAGAAACCAGAACAAATGGTGATCGAAAGGTGCCAGATCTGAAGATTATTACGGATGTCGGGCTTTGAGACTAAATCTAACCGTTGATCGTGGTCGAACATTCAAATTTGATAAATTTAGTCTCTCGGGGATCTCGTGAGTTGTTACTAGCAGGTTTGCATCAAATTGTATCGTTATTGTGTCTTTTTCAGCTTCAACTGGCCTCTCTGAGATCAAAATTGCCGGATCGGAATTTTGCAAACCAGTTTTGACACTGGTACTTCCTTAACACATCTTCTTCAAACACATCTGGTAACTTTTTTCCCGCGCGAGTGGCATTTTTACTTTTTTAATATTAAAAAGTATAACATTCCATAACTGCTGTTGTTCGCTTCCATATTCAAAAGGGTATCAACCAAAAACTACGGAGCAGAATCTATCGATTTTTCACAAGGAAACCTTAATATGTCAGCTGTCAAAAGACACATGAATTTGAGGTCTATATGCGAAAAAACGAGTTGTTCTCATAGCAAGAAATTCGCATAGCGGGCGAAATAAATTGAAAAAAAAAATCTCCTATAACGAGCAATTTTTGCAAAATGAGCGACACATACATGGGGAATCCCCCGATCGCTACAAAGAAAAATTTCCGAGCTCCAAGCCAGGACAGATTCAAAGTCCAATCTTCCTCTACCTGTCTTATTTTCTTCACTACCGCCCAAAATTCTTTCATTTCCACTTTCATTCATTTTCATGTTTTTAAACTTCTTAGCTTCCTTTCCCTTTCTTTTCTCTCTTCCTTCCTTTTCCAAACCATGACTTTCATCTCGGATTCTGTTCAAACTTTTGAAATTAGGACCCAGTTTTTAAAATGAGGAATTAATTCACAAAGTAACAATTTTGTGAAATAAGAGAAAAGCTGAAAGCAAAGTGGAAAGTGTTGCTTCGTACATTGAGAAGCATCATCCTAAATGAGACAGTGGCCATGCGCCATGAAATTCATCAATGATAATGCGGTCTCATATTTTTATCAAATTTTGAAGCGTCGGCAAAGACAAATCACTGTAGACTGCTTCGTAGTAAAAATAAATTATAAATACAATTAATGTCACATTTGACAGTAATTCTTATGTATTTCTTTGTTTAATAAACGCTAAACATAAATTTTGTTCGGGGTTTTTGGTTCGGCCTGGAACGCATTATACCATTTTGCATTTTTATATGGAAAAAATTGTTTCGCATAACGACTGAAATCTCGGAACGAATTAAACTCGTTTTGAAAGGTTCCACTGTATATCTGTTTTGTGCGTAGTTCTATGTTTATACCCATAAATATAAATCGCACTTTCTTTCTCTGAGTTATGATTACTATAAATTGTTGCTGTCGATTGTAAGATTCCATTTCCTCTTGAGTGTTTTCCGATTTTTGAGGTTGTCGACTTCCACCCTAATGCATTTCCCATGTTTTTTAGTCTCACACTAAACAACCATAAAACAAAAGATAAACTCAGAGTCCAAAGTTTTTGTGAAAGTTTGTACAAATATAAATTTTATAAGAGGTTAGCCATGCATCAGTTTAGAGAGAGAGAGAGACATGAATTTTTAAAAGCCGTAAACGATTATAGTCTATATTTTGATAAATCTCACATCCGCAGTATTTAGCTGCTCTGTTACACAATTTTTGAAAATTTTTGTTTCCTCGCTACCAAAATTTTCCCTTCAAAATTTTATAAACTTGAGGCGGTTTTCGAAAGTTTGCGACCTAATCATAAGTTTTAAAGTTTATTCGAAAGAACTCTTACCCAGCGGATAAGAACTCCACGTGCCTCACTAATTAGGTTTGGTGTATTTGTGTTCGTATGTTTGAGCGGAAAAGAATTTTGGGTGCTTACATATTAACGCCACCGCAGCTACGGTTTTTGATTTGTCCGTTTTATTTCTAAATGATTTCAGCAAACTTGATCGATTGAATTACAGCTACATTCGGATTACGAAAGCATTATCATAACTGATACAAATTGAACTAAAGAAATTTGGGTTATTCAATTTCAAAAATTCCGCCATGTTACCAATGAAGATAAGTTGTAAATAAAGCCCAAAACTGCCTACAGCTCCGAATTTAAGATTTGGGTTTGAATTTACAGATTTGATGACGCAGTTCTAATTTATAATATATTTATGACGCATTAGCGAATCTTCTACCGCGGTGGCGTTAATAATTAAGTACGGAATTTTAATTTTTAAAATTTTGAATTAGGGGGTTGGTACGAAAACTGCGGCTCACCAAGCTCTACTGAGTGGAAACCTGTTGAATGAAAAATTTGTGAAAGGTCGATTGCTCATTGTTACGCCTGAATTCTGGAACGTACAGCCTAACCAATAGGAAATGGGCTCAGAAACTGCTAACATTGTTTGCCACAAAATATCTTTATGAAGCGATATACAGAAAATACATACAGAAACAGACTGACAGATGTACATATAAATGATACCGTGAGGGTGAACTGCATGCGTCGAAAGCCCGACTTGTAAAATTTTTTTTCGGGAAAGTCGTGTGGCGCAGTCGCAACGGTTACAATGGAAATTTGGCCCGGGAAGGAAGAAGCTCGAATACTAAGGAATTAGGAGTTTATAACTCGGGTAGAAGCAGTCCTTATACCAAAAGGTTTGGTTTATACATTTGCCTTGAGTACTGAAACCACGGATGCAGAATAGATGGTAAAATCTTCTACCGCGGTGGCGTGAAGTACCGGGATGGACAAAAGTCACCGACACGTGGCAGCAATACCCCAAAGGGTCAAACTCATCAATGAGATAAATTTATATATATAAATATATATAATATCTGCCGATTATCATAATCGCCAATCAAGCTTGGTAGGTGTGACAAGTTACCAATTTTTTTTCTCTCACTTACTGGCTGGTTTGGTCAATCCAGTATTAATGATTATCGTATATACTGAGCGCATCCTCGTCATTATCATAACTATTATATTATAAGATGGGTTCAAGTTCCTGGTCTCACTGGAGGAAGACTTGCCGATTTATAGTATATTACTAAAAAAAGGATTAGACCTTAGCAAAAGTCTCTAAAATATTTCTGGTACGACTTTTTTGCAAAAATTTCTTCGGTAAATTCTGCCCGACAGCGCGGAAATTTCGAGCCTCACTTGTTTCTTCTGACAGTTAGTAATTTTCTAGAAACAAACTTTTGGTATAATTTCCTCTTCCAAGATATTTTCAAGGCTCTATTAGGCGGTATTTTTCGTAGAAGTTTGGGACTTTAGAAAATATTATCAATCAAAATTGATGTTTGACATATTTATAAAATAAAAAGATACATGAGGGAGTTTTTTCTTTAATAACATTAAATAAGGTTTAACTAAAATATAAAAACACTTTTCAAAATATGATATTTATAATAACAAAGGCTTCAGTATTATCGGAACGGATTACAAAAAGCTCTGATAGTTCCATTCAAGCGTCTTAAGAATAAAATCGATTGGAATTTTGTACAGCTGTTGCTTCATCAAATTTCCTCCACGTGCTTACTTTGGTGCATTATATTAATATATTAATATTACATGTTGTTACCTATATTGGTTGAGCACAGTTGAATGAAATTTTTTTTTGGTAGATTAGGCCATCTTCGCGTTGTTGTGCTAATCTCTCATTTTCTGGTTATGTTCTAGCCGGAGAGAGTTAGCGTTAAAATTAGCCTTTTTGCACCGCTTAGGATTGGTATTATAAGATTGGTTACCTCTGTTTTGTGACGGCCCTGACTCACAAAGTCGAATGTTCCGGTCTGTTGTATCTGTTGGGAGGACTTCATTTTCCGCATTATTTCCTAGTTGAAAGTCGTGGGAATAGAATTGCTTGATTTTCCTAAATATTGGCCGCTTTCATGTGAGCTTTATTTCACAAGTATTGCACAACTTCACGTGAGGTCGTTTTCATAAATATTGCACACTTACATGTTAGGTTCATTTCACAAATACTGCACAATTTGACCAGAAATTCATTTCGACATCAATGCACACCATCACCAAACGTTTATTTTATACATAATCTACCCGTAAGCAGGAACCCATTTCAAAAATAATGCACAATCCTTTGCAATTAACTGTTATTTTTATAAATCGAATAAAACAGCGTTTGTCTTGACAAATACTGCAATTTTATAAATGTATATGTTATAATTTAAAGTTATGTATGATAATGACAAGATGTTCTTGTATAAATCTTTGTATACTCTCCTTAAGAATTAGTACAATATAAATAATTTGACCAAAGTGGTTGTATTTATACTTGTCAGGTAAGAGCCGGTACAATGAATAACCAATAGGAAGAGAAAATTTTTGGCAAAAGGAGCTTTGGAGTGGTTATAAAAGTTGGTGGGGATATTGTGCTTTGGAGAAGACAAAAGAAGCTGAGATCTCTACCTGAATACGCTACAGCAATTCATCAAACACTGTGCTAAGCTCCTAGCATTATGGCGTCCGGACATCTAATCCAAATTTTTTCCTGTCCCTACCGGTGGAACTGGCCTACTTAGTCCTAATTTCACTAAAAGCCGGCATTTTTTCCAGGTTCTTGTTCACTAATCTTAGTTTCCATGTCTTTGGCCAAGGTTTTAAGAAAACTAAAAGTTTCTACTTTGTCATTTTAGTTAAACAGAACCTGCCACAATAACTTTCGTTCCTCAGCTATCAATACAAAGTACAGCCATGGACACTTGCGCAATAATTTCCGAAAGACACCAAAGTTGAAACATCAGCACTCGGCCAATAGTTTTTTCATGGCACCACTGTGAAGACCCCGTACGCCATAGTCCTAGTAGGTAGTTCACGGGAAGAAATCAAGTAAAAAGGGCAAATAAAAATGGCGGAAACATGACGGAGCTTTCACTTCAATACTATTAAATGGATTAACTAACGTTTACATTAACCACAAAATAACCAGGCTTAAGCTGAAGACAAAACTACGGTTTACTCTCGATTATATATATTATGAGAAACGTCATTTTATCAACCACAATCCCAATAATATTTACTACAAATCTACCATTATACTGTGTCATATTTCGACCTGTATTCTATTGGAAGGAAAGTTATAGCGATGGCCTTCAACGATGTAACATTTATTTGACTTTGCAGTAAAACTTTGACCTTTCTAAAATTTTCGAAATCGAATTTTGGTCTCCAGTTTATTGGAATTTAGAACGGAACTTAATCAAATGTTTCTTTCATCTTTTTTAAAAGTTTTTTTAATTGTTGTCACCCGATTAAAGGTTTTGTAATGCATTTGTCACCAAAAGTTGATTAATTGAATTGGTCGAGTGGTCGTGACAGAAACAGGAAAATTTTCTCTTCCAGTTTCAATTCATTCCCTTTCCCCAATGACCTTTTCAAATTTTGTCTCAACCTTACAATCTACCGAACTAATTGCCCTTCGTTTCGAGACAAAATCGAATCACCTCTAAGAAGCATTCAAAACAAATTCTAGCTAAACGAGTAACTGTCAGGAACATTTCTTAACATCAACAATCACGATTTGGTCATCAAAGACCCGGAAATCATCAGAAACGTGTTAACAGGAAATGGAAAAAATGAAAATCGAAGGTAGTACTTACATTCAAAGGTTTCCTGTTGTAATGATGTTTGTTTTCAGCTTCGCAATAAGAGTCATTCAGCGAATCCGATTCGACCATGACTGACGTCATGAAATGTTTCGAATCCCAAATTATTTTCAGATAAAACAAACTTTTGTTGTTGTCTACATAGGTGTTGCTCGTTATCACTTCTGCAGAAATATAATTTAGACAGTAGCTTTCGTTCAGATATAACGGCTCACCGTTGACGATGTCGAAGGACTCAGGAATCCCGAATTCTGAGTATAGATAGTCGTCCGCTACCTGAAAATAATAAAATATAATAGTATGAACTAATAGGTACGAACTAATACACTATAAAACTTGTTCACTACACATTGCGACGTCAGCGGGGAGATATTATAAGTAGCAACCCATTAACATAAATAAATAAATAATATATTCACAGCTGTATACGTAACGTCCTTGACTAATGAGATAAATGAATATAAATCCAAAAGATATAAATAAATAAAAGACAGAACAACTAAATAAATAATTACTCAAATCAACAAATAAATAAAACCATGAAAGTATATACATACATAACAAACATCTGAGTATAAAGAATATAACAAAATGTATAAACAGATCGCTAAATGAATAAACTAAAGTCAAATGTCATGTCGTCGCTTCTGAACGGTTGTGAG
This sequence comes from Columbicola columbae, assembly GCA_016920875.1. Classification (NCBI taxonomy): domain Eukaryota; kingdom Metazoa; phylum Arthropoda; class Insecta; order Psocodea; family Philopteridae; genus Columbicola; species Columbicola columbae. Next base: position 14,658,857 of record JADMLL010000006.1, on the reverse strand, counting down.
ATGTGGAGAGAGATAATCTGCATGATTCAGTCTACGGTGAGCAGGTTCCAAAGAGTGGTCGTTGGTGTAAGGTAGCAAGATGTCATCTCCAACGAGGAACTATGGTTTCAAACCCAACAGAAACCTTTGAAAACACAAGTTAGACCAAGAAAATGGGGGTAAATTGGGTACACGCTCCGGCGAGGACAGGATCAGATCTCAAACCAACCCCTGGAATGGAATCCCCAAAGAAGCCGAAGAAGAGAAGACCAAGGAGGACGTGGAGGTGAACAGTCGAAGAGGAGCTGGCTGGTGCAGGAACAACTTGAGTACCAGTAAAGAAAACAGGTCTCAACCGAGTCCGATGGCGGACCCTCGTACACGCCCCATGCGTTCCAGAGGCGTAAAAAGACTTATTACATACTAGGAGTATTCGTTTCATAATTATTGCACACTCTACTTGCTGTCTTTTCATGAATATAGAACACTAACAAGGGCACTCATTTTATAAGTATTGCACCGTTACAACTAGTACTCGTTTCATGAATATTGCACAGTTACTACGAATATTCGTTTCATAATTATTGCACACTCTGATGCATTACTCATATCATAAATATTGCACACTTAAAAAGAGTACTAATTTCCTAAATACTTCAAATTTTGTTAGAGTATTCATTTTAAAAATTCTGCACATATTCTTAGATGAATTTTATCATTAATAGATTATCTAATATAGTTTTTTCATCTAAAATCATCATCAATATTTTATACTATTTAATACTATCTAATAACAATTTTAATTGAATAATTAGAATTGAATTATTCGCAAATAAATAAATAAAGAAAAAAGTGAGATTTAGGTGGTTGGAGTAAGAGAGGAAATTGTCTTCAACCGGAAATGAAATCTACTTATTTGGGGCACTACAGAAGTTTGAAGTAATTAAGTTTCCGGTGTTTAAACGATCTCAAAAGACATCAGCATTCGTGGGAATCGTGAGAATGAATTGTGAGGGAGCAGTATTGTAGTAAACAAAGCTAATAAGAAGTTATGGATGCTAATTCAAGGCCTCTGCTTCATTCTCTTACACTCAAAGAATTAAAACTCAAACTTGTATTGTTCATCATCGAATCGTAGTTTCATAATAAGTTAATTAGGAAAAGAAAATTTACCTATTTCACTGGACAACAGATAAAAGTACAGATAGAGATATTAAATAGACGACAAAACAAGGACGAGGTTCCTTCTCGAATTTCTGGAAATCAGCTTAAAGGATTTCATAAACGATCAAAAACGCTTTTATGAGATTTTTCGTTCAGTAAATTTTAAGCAAACAAGAGAAATTTCACACATCAACCGGTCAATTGACCACTCTTCAAATTCACAATCCCGCGGGAAATCTGTGATATAGTGTTTTGAGTGCCAAACTAAAAGTTATAACTGCAAGTTCAAATCCTCCCCTTGTATCCTGTTATACCCAAAAAAAGGATGAAAAACGGGATTGAAAGTAAACTATAACTGTAAATTCACAATGTATATATATAGCGACTGCTGACAAAACTTCAGGGAAACTTCGAAAAACAGCGATGAAGAGGAAATTACTAAGTGCAGTCAAAAGTTTAACAAAGGTGGTGGGTGAGCGAACACAGTTGTAAAGGAAGGAGATTGAAGAAGTCGTGAGAAAGCTGAGATTAATTTGCTTGAGTGCTTATTAAGCGTTCAGCAGAATAAAGTTTAAAAAGCGGCGAGGAGAGATGGAAGTCCTCAGAAACTTAAAATGATCAGACATCTAAGAAAGAAGAAAACTCCTGACTGATGTATTATTCAAAAGCCAAACTAATTAAAATAATTAGTAAGACGCCTGAAGGTGGGTCCTCGTTTAAAATTGCTTAACATCAGCATCATATCAAACACTTGTTTAGTTACATTATGTTCCCAGAGCATAGCCAGTGGCCCGGAATAGTGAAGTTCACTGGACAAAGAGAAGAATCAGTGCGCGAATAGGAAACCTTCGAACTCTGTATTCTTGAACTGTCCTCCATTTTGTTTTTCACACTGCTGTATTTTAAAACACCTTAAACTCAAGGATACCTCCAATAAGGTCCAACAGCCTGCAGGATTATCATCACCTCATCAACACAATTCATCACTCTGAAGGACATAGTTTTCATTTGTCTGACTTTGAAAAGCAGTTTAAGAAAAGGACAATCGCCTTGGGGTGGAAAAGATAGACGTCAATCACCAGACAAAAATAAATTAATAAAGAATGGAAAGGATTTCTCGAACACAAAGAAATAAAATCGTCGATATTTCAAGGTTTCTAGTCAAAATCTAAAAACTGTGAAGACGAGTTTCCTTTGATACTTTATTCAAAACTGTTCCTCCGTAAACACTCTCCCAAGATCAAGAGCCAAAGTCAATAAATAGAACATAAACATGTTTGAATGGTTTTAATGGATCATAAAAGCGAGAGGAAGACTTCCATAAGACTGAAAAAAAGGGAGTAGATAAATAATAATATAAAGTGTAGCTCTAAATGTTGAATGAAATAGCTGACAAAAATATATAATGACCCAAAGGTAGTTTTACTAATATACGATCCCAATGCATCAAACACTTACAACCAGTCTATAGCAATAGTATAAATCAGAGGTCGGCAAAGTGCGACTCTGTAACTACATGCGGCTCCTCTGCTCTTTGGCTGTGGATCTTCCTTAAAATGTTTGGTGCAGCCCCCATCAATATTTATTAACTAAATATTATATTTATATAAGTGTGACACAAAGTTTTGTTTAGTAAATTTCTACGAAGTTTAAGGACACATAGTCAAGTGTGCAATACTTTTGAAATGAGGCCACTTTACTTTTCAATAAATGTCCACATATTTTTAAATGAATTCACAGTGTGCAGTATTGGTGAAATGAATTCGCCACATAAGTGTGCATTATTTTGAAAAGAGGTCACCTTACTAGTGTGCAGTGTTTTTCAGATGAATCGCCCTGCTAGTATGCAATAATTTTAAATGAATTCGTCCTACTAGTGTGCAATACTTTTGACATGAATCTCCCCGTAAGTGTGCAATGTCCTATTAATATAAGACACAAGACCTAGCTATTTATAACATAGTATAATACAAGGGCAAAGCTATAGGCTGCTGAGCAACATTTATAGCATTTAATGATTCATGGAAGTGTGCACTATTTATGAAATTATTTCTACCTGTATGTCATTTACTATTCTATAAATAGAAACTAAAAATTAAATCTCATGAAAATTTTTTGTCACAGAGTGTAAACGTGATTCATTTCGAAAAATAGTGCTTAACGTCAATGAGTAATTTATCTCAAAAGTAATGCACACTTTGATGTACAATTCATTATTTAAAAAAAACAATGGATATTTTAGTGTAGATAAATACTTTAAGCCAAGACATACGATATGAACTCGAGAGTGTCCTTTAAGCACTAATTATTTTGTTAGAAAATGTCTAAGCAACGCTTGTGTCTACAGCAGAGCTTTAAAAATGGTTCTTAAATAATTTATGAAAGTATATATAAGTATAAAATGGCTCTCTGAAGAAATTTAAATTTTTTATGACTTACATTTGGCTCTTTTGGATTCCGAGTTTGCCGACCACTGGTATATATGATTACAGAGATAAAAATATTAACAACAGACACTATATCACTAACACTTGGTTGGACCACGCGACCTACCCGACACGACTGCTATAAGACCAATGAATTACTAAGTCGAACCTGGATATAGTTCCACTTTCAAACACTCAAACATGCGCGCCCTCTGTCCACTTCATCTTTACTCCGTTTGTATATTAATTATTTGATATACAAAACAAAGTCATCACCATCCTGAGGCCAGTATATGAATAAACTATTTGACGATTTGGTACCAATGATGCTATTTCCTTTACAAATTAACGAAAATAGTGTTGCCATTTCTTCTTTTGGTGAGCGACAGTGGCTCCATCTATGGCCAGGTATAAAATCGACTTTTCATGGCAGGATTCTCAGTTTATTGGTTGTAATACTCTTTGAATTACTGTTAATGACTTCACATCAATTTGACTGTCGGTGTTTTGAACCTAACTCCAGCTAAGCGTTTGTCTTTCAGTTGTCTGTTGGTGAAAATTGAGAAATGATCTCACTACAGAGCCGGTATCCAGCGAAACAAATTCCTGTAATTGCAGGTGGCTGTTATTGGGGCAGGTCGAGCTATTTGATGCTGTCATGTAAGCTTTTCGGTATTAGTCTTGTAGATGAAAGAGTGACTGGCATGTATATAACAATTTCCTGTCTTTATTTATTTTTTCATTATATTTAGTTGGCAGATGTTCAGAATTTGGGTCAGCGATGTCAATGAGGTAAGTTGTTTCTTTTCCTTTTGAGAACAAGGTTGAGACAGGTCTTATACAACCCAAAATTCTGACTGGTATTATGTCACAATTTTTGTAAAGCTTGGCTGGTTTTATTATTATTATTATTATTTGATTTTTATATTCTCAATTATCAGATGTGTGTTCCGGAAGTACGCAAATCTATTTCAGAAATTATCCTGATCCTGCAACTTGATTTTTTGGTAGTTTTAGTTCTACTGAAGACTCTTTCGTGGGATGTGAGGTTCATATGATAACAATCACTTGAACAGCTCGACCCAAATTGGCCTTTAACCCTTTCCTCTTCCTAGACTGTTCCCTTACCGGTGGGGAGGTTTGTGTGCCCCACTGACCCAAAGAGCTATGATAGCTGAAGCTCAAACTCCTGACAGGTCTATCCAAGTCAAACAGGCTAAGAAGCAGACAAAGCTGGGTCAAAGGGTACAGTAAGTTGGGGTTGGGCGTAGGGCCAACAACCCTACCCTCTAAAAAATTATATTTTCAAATTCCCCAGGGAAATAGGGCTGTAAAGTTGGATGATGATGATAATCATGATGTGTTTAAATGGGTTGAGATGACCTCTAGAACTCCCACGCAGATACAGAATGAAAGTAGGTTCCTCTCAAAATCCAACCCCCACCTCTGTATTTCTCACTTATCCCTAAATTGGTCTGACGGACTTATCGTATAATTTTCATTTTAATTAAAAATCCGGTGTGTTATAAAATATTTTAAATTCCTAAGGAAATGCGGTGGAAAAAAATGGAGGATATCTCACATGAGCCGGGAAAACTTTTTTGAACTCTAATAAAATCCTTTAAACTAATTTAAAACTCGTGTGAAGGTCACTCTTTTAATAAAATGAGTAATAAAATTCCATTTTGTGAAATTCGTTTCTGTTAACCGCGAAAACTGGAAACAATTCCACTGATCATATACATTGTAGATTACGCTTATTAAAGGATTTTATGAGGGTATACAGTCCGTTGGAAATTTGTTTCCGTTTTAATCAGTATTTGTTACTGTTGGATAAACAAACAGTAATTTCCGATTCTCGTTCACCGACTTCCGGTTTTGAATGTGAGTCGACCAACGGTAACAGAAGAATAACAGAAGAAGATTACGGTAACGATTTGGCGATGAAGTTGATGGCGAATCGGTGGAGCTACATTCTTGCTTATGGTTGTCCTTTACTATCATTCTATTTGTGAGTGAATACTTTCATAAATAATGCACACTCTAATTATTCATTTGCTGTCATTTTTTTAACTCCCCTGCTTTTTAACTACCACCTGTCTCTAAGCATAAGATACCAGGTAGTTTTCGGGAATCAGGAGAGGAATAATGAGGTTTGACTAGGTCTATGTCTTTTGAGAGTCTTTGGTCAAAAGGTTTGTTGAGAAGTGAAGTAGCAGAAGGAACAGAATGGTTCGGTCACCAGTCGACAGGAGTATTAGTGAGTGGACCTTCTTTACAGAGGAAGCCTCCAGTTCATCGCGGATGACTTTTTAAAATTTAATTGACATCCTAAAATGACGAACTGCCCACTAGTTTCCTATGACATACGGTATATCATATCACATACTCTCACAAGTTAAAAAGCTTGTTCAGAGAGAGTGAAGTGTTATTGTTTTTGTTAGAATTTTGATCAACACCCTAACAACAGTATAACAAAATTGATAACAATGAAAACAAGGGTCCATCCTCGACTGAAACAAGTTTTGACAATGAAACCGGCCCAAAAACTTTGTAAAACCACTGTCTTAGATCAACAGGAAATTTATTATTCATCACTTTAATTATGTCGGAACTATTTTCCTTTAATCTCCTTCCTCCTGAGCGAAAGTTCGGCAAAGAAACTAAACGAGATTACCCAATTTCTACCTGATTCTCTTTGATTCCCCAAGTGTTGTCGATAATTTGAAATGGGCCCGTTCTCGCCTTGAGATTTGAATTCGATTGCTAAACAACAAAACCGGAAAGTAGAAAAGTTTTGACTCCTTAGTGAGACAACCTTATCTAAAAGATTGTTCAAATCAAAAGGAAAACGAAAAACGTTGTTGACGTTATCAGCAAAGGTGAACGTATTCTCTCCCAGTGGAATCTCCTCACCTTTAAAGTAAAATTGCTTGTCAAAGATGATTCTTATTAGACGCCGGAAGTGCGTTGAGATATGATTCTGATTCTTCGGTCTTGTTACCTTGTTACCTTCCACTCCCGAACTTTCCTTTCAGACAGGATTTCTACTGCAAATTGAGTTTTGACATCTGAGAAGCTAGGTTGAAACTTTTCTGCTTATAAGTGCTTACTTGCACACGAGTTTACTAATGAAGAGGCCCTTCTGATTTATCTATGTTCCAATTTAATTTGGGAAGATGAGTACTTATAAACGAAATTAGAAACTTTAAGTAAAAAAAAGAGAAAATCGATTTCTTCTCCTCTTTCCGATTTCTTCTTATAAGTGAAAACCTTTTTCATTGAAAATCATGGTCATGATAACCGTTGTGTTTGTTGATGATAAATACGAGAGTGCGTACAGTGATGACGTCTGCTTGTTTGTTTCTTTAGGACGTTTTATCTCCTCTAATTAGTCTTTAAGTTTACTTTTAAAAGTTCATAAGTGACCTCTGAAACACTATTATGTGCCAAAGTTATGTGACATGATTTGGCCGACTACCCGCGTGACATAATGAAATTGATCGATTAAATATTTGCAAGAGCGGCGGAAGGTCTGTGATGTAGTCGTTAAAGCTCCCGACCTTAGAAGTTATGGTTGTGAGTTTGAATCCTGTCTCGTACCCAAGGTTGAAAAACACAAAGAATGTTTCTTGTCAAGGGTGTAGTTTGAGCGATGTTAGGCGACTGCTCCTCTGCTTAGTCTCCTAGACTTAACCGTAAATTGAAAGGTCATGTCTCATCAGAGCAATTTAGAGTTACAACACCGTATCAACTGATGTTTTTGCGAGGATATTGCCAGTTGAATGGTTTTACTTAAATAAATCGACGACAGGATGAAAAACAAAAATATAAACTACCATCTACGACAAGTCCTCTTTGGGTATGGGAACTTTGCAGCCTATCTGCAAAAATTTCTCCTGAGATACCGACAGGTGACTCGACTGCAACCAAAACTGTAGAAACGATGTTATTTGACTCTATAACCTGTCAGGATCTACGAATTCAGTATAAAATTGATAGAACCTTTCTAGACATTTGTTAAAAACTTTTCCAACATTATCCTACCCAAAAACCTTCCTCCAGGTCTCACAACCATGGCAGTATTTCCGACTGATTAGTTTGGGAAAGTAAAAACAACTTTTCCAATCCTTTAAGACAAGATTTCTTTCAGCCAATACTCGACAGCATAAAGGAGTACAAGGAAAAGCTACCCAAAGAGGTAACCAATCTCATACAGCAAAAAGAACCTTTAATGCTAACTCTCACCGCAAGAACATGGCCCAAAAATGAGAGAGTATTAGCAGAACACCTGAGATCATGGACGTGGTCGGAAGATGGCCTAATGCAGTGAATCCCAAAGTGGCCTATATCAACCCCCAAGGGTTTGTGACAACCTGCAAGGGATCTACGTCAGCGAAACAAAATTTAGGGGCCCATGAAATGAAAATAAGGGTCCACGATAGTGGATCTCTACATACATTGATAGTACTTATTGACTTACATTATACTATCGTATAAAATAAGGACATATACATTATTTTACCTATGAAGTAAAAAAATTCCTTTCACTATAGTGAGGAATTTACAAAAATCAATATCAGGCTAGCAGGGGGTCACCCCAAAACCAAAAAAATGGTAAGGGGTCTACGACACAAAAACGTTTGGGAACCTCTGGCCTAATGGACAAATTTTGGAAGAGCGAGTTAGAGTCAGACGTACATGTGACGATGAATACTCGGTAAGAAGTAATTCGGCGGAAAAGTGTGCCAGATCGAAATTTTTTTCAATTCGGATAATTTTAACCATGATCTCAAGTTATGCGAGAGGTGTGTGATGTAGTGGTTTAAATGCCAGACTAAGAAGTTATAGTCAAGAGTTCAAGTCCTCCTCCCGTATCCTGTTGTACTCAGAAAGGGTGAAAACCGGGATTAAAACTTCAACAATAACTATAACTGTATTTTAAGTTATGCTAATGCGGTTCCAAATAAATAAATAAATAAAGGAATAACGTTTGAAAAAAGTTTCATGAGCGGTATTTGGCTCATTTACGAAATTTAAGATGTATCACTTCACTGTTATCATATGACCCAATCTGTCATCCAATATTTAAAAAGGTGGTGGTGGTGGTTTTAATCTCGTTTTTCACTCCTTTTTGGGTATAGAAGGATGCGAGAGGAGGATCCGAACTCACGACCATTTGCGTCCCAGTCAGGAACTTTAACCACCACTCTACTCTTCCCACATCTAATATTTAAAATAAAACATTTAAACTCGGTTCGGTTGTCGGTGCTTTACTGAGTTTTTGTAATTTAGAGTTATGGACTTGTTTTACGCGGTTTGTTAACAATTCACAAATAACCAACTGTTAAAAAGTAAATCGTGATTATTTTCATTTTTCGTCGTTTTTAAAATTATTCAAGGCTTCTTTATAACAAACCGCGTAAAAAAGGTCCGAAGTGTTTAAATTACGAAAAAGCCAACCGAAGGTTTTACCAACGTACACTTGGTCGGTTTTTGGTTTTACTGTGTTTTTAGGGAATGTTCTGCAGGCGTTTTAAACTTTTTTAACGGATTGAATCCTACTCAAAAAACAGTGAGTGTTTACAATAGGTAACCCAAAGTTTATATAACAGTAATCCAAACAATGGGTGTAAAACCTCAGCGGCAAACTCAACCGTTTAGTTCTTCTTTTTATTTTCTCGATCATTCTATCAGTCTAAATGGTTTTAAGACGTCTAGTACAGGGTGTTCCAAAAATTGAATTAAGTAGACAACAGTTAAATTTTGGGATTTGTCTCTCCTTTACAGACTCGACCTTAACAAAACTGTCCCAATTATCTTCCTGGAAATGATTGTTCTCGTGTTTCTTTAATTGAATGAATCCTCCCCTTCTCGCCGAGGCTCTTTTTATGTTAAGCACTTGAATCAATCGGTTCAAAAAGCTAATCCGCGAGACCACATGTGCTGGAAAATATTCTAGAAATTTAATTCCGGATCAATTAGCACTTTTCGGCTTCGCATAAGGGAGGATTTAATTCAATTTAATGTAGAAGGAAAGGATTATCGGTCCTATGAAAGGAAATTACACCCTTGTTTGAGGACACCCAACGCCAACTTTGTCCAGGACAAAAGATTAAACGTTCCGTTAATCATGTTAGTGGTTTTTAGATATGAGCTTTCAGTGGTAAGCGTTTTTAACCCCTTACCATTGTCTCTTTTCCTTTTCGAAACCAAAAAACCACTTAATATGATAAATTCAGATGAAGCTTTTCCGGGAGATAATGCTAAAAGGTTTTTCGACGTTAGTAAATGCCAACAAGTCGGGCTTGAAGTCCTTTATTTTTGTCCTTGTAGTCGATAAACTGCTCATTTCATAAAAACCATTCAGTGGGGTTTTGTTTTACGCGATAAATGTTTTTGACAGATTGCTATTTTGAAAACAACGTCCCCCCTTCCCCGATTTTGGCCAAACAGGAACCTCGCTGCTTTCAAATTTTCGCTGTCGTTTTTTTGTTTTCTTGGTATTTTTCCTTCTTATGAGGCAACATACAGAAAAAACATACCGTAACAGACTGTCAGATGTACATACAGATTATGCCCTGGGAGTGGACTGTATGCGTTGAAAGCCGGACTTTTTGATAAGTCGTGCGGTCCAGTCGCAATGGTCACAATTGAAATATGGCCCGGGAAGGAAAAGGCTTGAATATCAAGGAGTTACAGTTACGGAAAATGAATTACACAAAGTCAGATTGACAGTTATAAAATAGTAAGCAAATACACGAAACAACATAGAGGGAGGGATAGTATGTACCAAACTTGATACATCTATGAGTTATCACTGATGACAGAAAGAGCTCACCCAAAACACAAATCTTTCACGACAATACTTCTAGATAGGATAAAACCAACACAGATCCTTTCTGTCAGCAATGTGGGAGGTCTGTAGTGTAGTAGTTGAGTGCCAGACAGAGAAGTTATAGTCGCGAGTTCGAATCATCCTCTCGTGTCCTGTTATACACAAAAAAGTGTGAAAAACGGGGTTAAAACTCAACTGTTAGCAACTAAAAATGATTTCCATAGCTGACAAACTGGAATATAAATCCGACACGACACGAAATTATTTTGACCGTGTGTCAGAAGGGGTAGAACAAGAGAAATAAGAAGCGATTGCTGATCAATCGAGACTCAGATGGACTTACAATAGAACAGAAATTGAGGTTGACCAAGAAGGGGATGTTACACCAAATCGAAGAAGACGTAAGATTAGTAGAAATTCAGAAAGAGATAGGAGGGGTATTGCAGAATCCAAATAGCTTACGGTGGTTATGATGTTATATTGATCTCAAATCCATGCTCGTTTACAAGGAAAAAACGCTGGAAAAGTTTGAATGGAAATTTAAAGGAAAGTTTTGTGAAATCTTGAATGAACAATTTGCGGTGATTTCGAAAAAAGTCGTGCAAGAATTTTATTTTGCGATTATTTCTTCACAAATTTTCCTCAAAGTTAAGGGAAATATTTGAAAAGAAAAAAATTTTATCGACAAAAAGAGGAAGTTCAACTGGAAATAAAACTTAACATTCCGGATTCGTGTAATGATAACCACCTGTTCCTCCTCACTCCACTCTTTCTCTCCGCATTTTGTCTTTTTAATATTTCAAAAATTTTTAATATTTTTTCCTTTTGAATTGCAAATTTTACATTTTCGGCAGCTTCTTTCCCCGAAATAAATTTTCATTCCTTCACGACTCTTTGATTTTTTGGCGCTTTTTTCGTTTCGCGATCTTCAAATTTTTCTTCTGCTATTTTCGCCTCTTTTATGACTTTTCAACGATATGCGGTAAGAAATGCCGGTATTTTTGAAAAAATGTGGAAATCAATGAGAAACAAGTAACAAGGGCCGTACAACTTATACAATTTTTCTATCAATAAGAATACTACAAACATTTGGGCCTTCTTATACATTTTCTGGATCTAAAGACACCCTGTCCTGAATTGTCGTTGTGAGAGGTAGATTCTTGCACTTTTTAGTTTTATCTCCTTGGGGACTTTAGACTAGAGCACTTCTTTCCTTTATTCATCCCTGGGTTGATGGGTTTGTTGGGTTTACTATAAACCGCGTAAAAATGTCACAGAATGTTTATGGGTAATAAGAACACAGTGAAACTCTCCATAAGCTGTAACGTTGCTATTGTGGTTCTGGTAGACCCGCCGGTGAAGGCATCACTTTCCAGGGATACTCGGCTTTGAGTCCTTCTGGCTCTTTCGTGGTTTTGCTTCTCTATTCTAATTTCTCTTGTTCCTTCTTTTTCGATTTCTAGGAAGCGGAAGTTTTGGAAAACCTGCCACTTTGTTAATGAGTCCAGCATACTCTGTATGGTACTGTCGAGAAGTGGAAACGTTTGCTGAAGTTTCAGTCGTTCTAAAGCCCAGGTAAGATTTGGGGTAAAATTTGGGTTAAGGGTAGAACAATAAACGACATTTTTTTAGTTTACAAAGTATGGAATTAGAAATAAAATGTTTGTTTGAAATTAATAGGATGTGTAGCGTCACCAGGTAAAGAGCTCCGCATCTTTTGTTCTTTTCCTTAACAATGACTGTCCACATTCTTTCCGTAAACCACTTCACTCATTTTTTTACATGAACCCCATTGGTCCTTTCACAAAATCCTCTTTTCCTTTTGGAAACCCTTTGTCCTAGCTCTTACCTCGGGAATATATTGTAAATACAACTGGATTTTGGTTCTGTAATAATTATTCATTGTATTCGCTTAAAATAAAGGAAGTTATCGGCAAGATAGTATGACGGATTCGAATTCGCTAAAACCCATTGGTGGACATCTTCTAGGCTCGAGCAGTAGAGCCCAGAGACCCGCGAATATTCCACCGCAGTCTTACCTTACCCGGCGACGACTTTATAATAATATAGGCAAGCTCCATCCCCTCGATCTGAAGTTGGTTCACTCGACAGACCGCTCCTCCGCTAATCTGTTCCCTATATTCATAATTCCCTTGAAGCTAAACTAACTACTTGTAAAACCTCCAAGCTTTTGACCCATAAAAATGTCGTTTTACAAACTGAACGTAGCACAACTACTACTACTATCACCCTCCAATTATCTAGTAAATTAAAAAATGTCTTACCTGAGTATTCAAGGTGCCGAAAGTCCAAAACATTAAAATCCAAAGCCCCGTATAGGATTTACCATTCATATTCAGCTTTGATTTTATCGCAAATCCATTTTTCCTGTAGACTTCACTTTAATCCTGTTAACTTCACGCTTTGACATGATTCCCGAATTTGTTAGTAACCATTTTGTCCGTTTTTTTGCTACAATTAACTTCACAACACGACACACTTGTTTCAAGAATCAGTTAATAATATCAAACACCGCCTTTCAAAAATGTCGGAAACATTCACTTTTACACTGAAAAAGGATCGTCAGCAATCAACTGTATCAAAGCATTTACCTTTCCACTCCAGTGACATTTTTCCCACTCCGAGGTTGTAACATTTTAAAAATATCTCAATGGAAATGTTTCTCTCTGCTTAAATTATATTTCCCAGTAACAACTGCTCAATTGTATTTTGGTTAAAAATTATATTAAATGGAACCGATCCGAGCCGCGAAATTCTTGGAAACAGCTCGAGGGTGTGGGAACCAAAAGCGAACTCCGTTTGTATCCTGAAAATTGAAAAATGAAAAATTAACACAATAATATCGTTATAAAAATTTTGTTTTCATCATAATAAAACTTGTTTCCGTTTTGATAACGAGAGATTATTTATTAATTGATTTTACTTTTCAACTTTTCCAACTTCGCCCTGTTCCTCATCATAATCCCTCGCGTTTGCCTCGCTTACTCAAGTCAATCTACAGGTTTACCGCTCTTAACCCCCTGGTTGACGACCCCGAGTTTGGATCTCCTTTCAGGTGTTTTGTGAATGAAAATGATCACCGGAAGAAATACTCTCTTGGTGATCTAGTTTAAGTCCAGATTTTGAAAGCAGAAGCACTCCTGAGAAGTGCTAGAAGCATGGTTTGGAGGTTCCACAGAAAAGTAAGAAAATTATCTGCCGAGATTATTACGTTCCTATCTTGACTTACGCTTCAGAGACATGGACGATGAAGAAAAAGAATGAAAGTAGAATGCAGGCAAGTGAGATGAAATTTCTTAGAAACAGAATAAGAGTAACAAGAAGAGATAGAATAAGTAATGAAAAGATCAGAGAAATAATGAAAGAGGACCCGTTACAGGAGAGGATACATACAGCAAGACTGAAGTGGTATGGCTATGTAATGAGAATGGGAGAGGACAGACTACCAAGAAAGATGAATGAAACTGAGGTGAACAGTAAAAGACCAAGAGGAAGACCAAGGGACAGATGGCTGAAGGGAGTGGAAGGAAGTGTGCAGAAGAAAGGAGTGGACTGGAACAGAGTGAGGACAGAGAGTTGGTGGGAAGAGAGAAGAAAGCGGAGAGGCTTGCGCTCAAATCAGACCCGTCGTGCCAGTGGCTGGAAACTGTAATAGAAGATGATGATGACGATTTGTACCAAACTCAACAGCTTAGGAAAAGCTGTGATTCCGACCACATCCTGCAAGTTGGCGTACTGTAATCATCATTTTAATAAGCGGTAGTTTATCCTAATGATTTTGGAGTCAAAGAAGGTCAAAAGGAAGTTCCTATAAAGTTGATTTGATATCAAATTGATAGAGAAGAGTAATTTAATGAGAGATATCGGTAGAGTTTGATGAGAAGTAAGGCTATTTACACTCCGTAGCTTGTTAAAACTAAAAATTTGTACAAAGTGTAAATAGCTTAATTATGAACACCCTCGAAAGTCTACTCAATACTGTAGTCAAACGTTTTGATGAGAAACATTCAAAGGAAACCCGCAATACGTTTTTTGAAGAAATTACTTCGGAACTCGATAGGTTTCCCGTTTTCCAATTGAATTAAGTAAACAAGTGTAAACTTGAAGGAAAGCACGTGATTTGAAGTTTACAATATTTAAGCTCTGAAAATGCTTGCAGGGATGAAAGAATTGCAAACACGAACAAAGCGTGCATTCTCCCGTAAATAACTTCATGACCTTGCTATAACACCTACACGGGTCAGAAAGCACATTCTCTTAAGTATCCATAATTATTTTCCTCACGAGTTTGGTAGACCTTTTCTGGCCATTGGTAACAACCAGGGAAGTAGGGAAGTTAGTCAGAAAATCTCCAACACGATACCGAACGATAAATACAATGTAACGTGACATGTTCAACGAACCGAAATGTAAGTAACTTACGGTTGGATCCCCAGGAAGGACCAGATGTGGCTGTTTCTTTAAAAAGGTTTTTACGCTCGAAGGTTGTTAAAATGGTTTGACGTAATCATTCCCAATAGCAATCATTTTTGTGTTAGACGGTCCAAATAAAATTATGAGTAGTTAAAGAGATAGAAGCCGCAGATTGTAAGGATCTATAAATAAAACCATAGATGCAGGATTTGGAGGAAATCAATAAATAAAGTTGTAGCGAACGAAAGAGCTTAATAAAGTGTTGTGTAGTCTGAAGTTGAAGGAGAAGGAACGAAGGTAATTATTCTGTGTCATGATGCAAGTCACACCCCCATTCCATAGTTATTGCGTCTGTTACAGTCAGTTACTTTCTTTAGCCTAGAATACTATAAATGTAAAGCCTGATAAATGCAAACCATTTTGAAATATATTATTATAGCCTATATTACAGTATGCAGTATTTTTGAAATATAACCCTCACCCGAGGACGCATCTGTACTTTCTTTAACCACTTGGAAGTTTTATCCTATCTTTTATCTATTTATTCTTTTCCTTTTAGGTAAAAGTACAAATTACAATTGTAAATACTAATACTACTAATATTACAGCTATAATACACTACATACTACTATGTACAGAGTATGTTCACGCCGCCTCTGATGCGGCTATTTCTGAAAAAAGGTTTCTGGTCGTCCAGACAAAGCTTACGACAATGTTCAGATAGTTTTGGGGTTCAAATGTGCCAGGGCGACATTTTTTTTTTGCTTATTTCTTTTAGTCTTGTTTTTTCATGAGTTTGTCTTCTTATCAATTGTTTTCTTGTCGTTCCATTTTCACATAATAAACGTCAACAGATTGTTTGAATTCAGGTTTAGAAAGATTCTTTGAGAGGAAAGATGCAGTCTAGAAAAATTAGTTGATCTGAAAGATGCAATTCCTTTGAAAGATTCAATAAAAGAAAAATTCAGTAACGCAAAATACACTTTAAGAAGAAAAATTCGTCGTATCATTTCGTTCACCGACTATCTAGAAAAGTTCCGTCGAACGTAGAAAAATACAAACTCAGTATGATAACTACAGTAACATATTTACACTAATAACAATACAACTTAGTGATAACTAAGGCATTACATTATTACTAATAAGCAAATAGTAAACTAAAATGCACTGTGTGTCCATCGGTTACATATTAGGTTCAGATGATACGCTGTCGTAGAGTACTGTATAATGGTCAGGGCAGTCTGTGCTCGAGGCTGCTCAGAGGCACTCAACATTCACAAGTTCGAGGGTTTTGAGTTAATCATGGAGCAACTGTAGATAAGGGATGTGTATGACAAGATAAGAGATGACTCGGTTTATGAGTATCCTAAAAATAAAGGATACAATGGGTTGAAGAAAACCAGTGACTATCGGTGAATCACTTGGTTTGGGTCATCGATGAAATTTGGAAGGCAAGAGGATGGGATAATACTGTCAAGGGTGAGAAAAACAAGTGAAGATACTGGATGTCCCATCCCTTGTCTTCGGTATAAATACCATCCCGAACCCGGTTTGGAGTTGGAGTGTAGAGTTGAAGTTAGACTTACAGAGTAGAGTTGGAATGGAGCCGTGAGTTAGTGTAGAGTTAGAGTTAGCAAGCTGAAGAAGGGCAGGAATTGCAGTAAGATTAAGTATATCTACAGAACTAGTGTAAAAGAACAAAATAATAATAATAAGACTGAAAAAACGTCTCGACAGAAGGAAGAAAGTGCACACGAAGTGTTCTATTCGATCAACTATACCATTACAACTAGGCCTAAGAAATGTATTAAGGAATGAAAGAAATAATTTAACAAGAAACTTGCTGCTTCAAGTTGGAAAAGATGGTAAGGAAATAGACATCACAGCTGACATTGTACTAGACAGAAATAAGTACAGGAAAACAGTTGACAGTCACCCCTTTGCAGACGATCCAAGCACAACCAACAACGAAACCTGTTCAGAAGATCGCAAGAAAAGCCACAGCGTGAGGATGAAGAGTTTTTGGAAGGAAAAGAAGAAGGCGCTGGCATCGGCTAAATGAGCTCAATCTCACTCCTTAGCTGGGCAAGAAAGAATTGCTTTCAAAGAATTTGCCAGGAATTTCATAAGCAATCAAACAGATATAATAAACCAAACGCCGAAGGGAACAAATAGTTTGAAATATGAAAGAGTCGCAAAACGAGGAAATCATTTGAATTGCCTGAATTTTTCTTCGGCAGCTTTTGAGAAATTTAAAAATTTTATTTGGATGTGAGCCTTTTTTGAACCCTTTTAGAAAAACTAATTGCACTTAATTTAACCATACTAAGCACCCTTAGGGGTGGATTCCTAGTGATTATCCGACTAGTAATCATTCTTTAGCAGCTTCACGTAGTCTGATTTATGCTTAGCTCATATGAAATTCACATTTTTAAAAACCTGTTTTGGCTAACAAGGTAAAAATTTTTAACAATGTTCCAGGTTTTTGGAATTAAGTAATTAGTGCTTTCAAAGTCAAGTGTTCTCAGCTCTTGAGTTTCAGAAAATGTAAAATGAGAGGAGCTTTTTTGGATGCTTTTAAAACAGGACGGTGTGTTCATGAGAACAATTCGGATTTGAAGGCTGCACTTAGAGCCGGTATGGAAAATTCCGAGTCGGGTAAACATTGAACACGTGATCACAACTGTAACGAACGGATTTGTGTAAAAGATTGATAAATACATCTCTGCAGAAAAAAACGAGTTTTGAGAAGTTTTAAGAGTTTTTGGAAGACAAGCAGGAAGTATTTTAAGATGTTAATCCAAGAAATGTTTTATGCAAAAGGGCAAAGGTCGGAAAAGTGCGGCTCTTTTACTCCTTGCCTGTGATTCTTCCACGAAATATTTGGTATAATTATATGGTTATAGTTGAGTTTTAATCTCATTTTTCATCCTTTTTAGGGGTATAACAGGATACGAGAGGAGGACACCAGAGACCTCCCATTTTTCCCTCATGTCAACTGTCACCCGTCTCGAAGCGAGGCATTTTGTAATTAGTCTAACTTTAAAGGGGCTGTATACATAGGAAACGCATCAGTGTCTCAGCCCCAGGGATAGGATAAAAAAAGTCAAGAGTCTAAGGGTTTTATCTTAAAAATAGCAAGCATTTCTAGTTATTATAAATTTTTCTTTTACAGGTTGTTGCAGTCAGAGTTGGTTAAGATTATTTTTGAGGTTTTCGCGGCTTTTTCACTAATGGTAGCAACGTTAAAATTTTAGTCGTTACGTCACTCAAGTTAAATTTCTGGAAGGATGTCAGAATTTTCATTTATCTTGTCAAAATCAAACTTTTTACCACTTTTAGCTACGAGGAGGTGTCTGGGTAAGATGAGTCTAAACCATCTTTTCATTCCAAAAATTTGAGTTGAGCGACGTAAGTGACAAATATTTTAACATTACTAACATTGTTGGTAAAGTTTGATATTGTCCCTGCCAACTTCAACCTGTAAATTCTACAACGATTCTAGTTCAAAGCCTTGCGAATCATGGTAAATGATCTGCCGATTTCCACTGTAAAAGAGGCAATTGACAGATTCTCCCTCAAATATTCCTCCCGGCTGGCAGTTCATCCCTTCTTGGCGAACCACACAACCAACGACTCCGCAAGAGACACAAATCACTAGACTTCACAACACGCTTTCCCTAGCGTCACTTCCAGATCTCAATGGCAACATTACAGTTTACGGAGAGTTTTACTATGTTTTTATTATCCCCAAACATTCAATGACTTACGCGGTAGTAAAGCCATAAAACTGTGTTTCTTTCTTTTTACAATAAACAACGACCTTGAAAATTTAAAACCATCACTTACTGTTTTTGTTACAGAAACTTGGTCACAAAATAAAACTGTTTCAATAAAAATAACAAAATTCCCAACCTATCCTTTCAAAATGTATTCATAAGTATATAATCAAATATATATAAAAACAATGCTAAACCACCAATCTCACAATGCTTGAAAATAAATTGTGCTACAGGAAAGTGGTTTTGTAAAAACAAACGCAATTCAACTCACCGCCCCCTTGAAAAAAAAGCGTTTACTCGAAATCTCCTTTTATTTTCTGTCGTTCCTCTTGAGGAATATATATTGTTCACATTTCAACACAAATAAATAAACAAAATACGGATTTTTTGAAGTTTTGACCACTTTATTATGAACTTTTATTTATTTACCTTTTATTTGATCCAAATTTTAGAGAGTGGATCCTTTAACTTTACCTTTTACTTCTTTTGTTTCTATTATATCTTCCTTTCAAGTTCTTCCTAATTTTTTGATAAATTTGATTTCACTGTATTGCCTTGACTACAATACATGAAACTGGATTCCGTTTTGTTGTATTTTGTTAAATAAAAAATTTGAGTTTGTCTTTAATTTAGTTTGGGACAGTTGTCGGCAAAGTCGTCATCCAAATGACGCCAAATGCAAATACAAATTTGTTCAGAGAGCCATTTTTAAAGCTCTGCTGTAAAGACCAACTTTGCCGACATATTTTTAATTAAATAATTAAAAATAAACCATCGAGCTTGTCTTTGCTAGATACTGTATGTCTTGCCTCAAAGTATTTATAAAATGAATTCTGTACTATAATGAAGTGTGCATTACTTTTGAAATAACTTACTCATCGGCATTGAGCGTTATTTTTGAAATGAATTACACACTCGTAGGGCGATCTCATTTCAAAAATATTGCACACTCGACTATATCCTAAATTTCGTAAAAATACATTAAATAAAACCTGATACTATACATATACAAAGACAATATATTGTAAATATATTATACTTCGAGCCTGCATCAAACGTTATGTGGAAGAGCCACAGCCAAGTAAAAGAGCCGCAATTTTCCGACGTCTGTTTTGGGATAACAGTTTAGAATGTCATTTAAATGTTGAATTTTCTTTTATTTTTAATTTTAAAATAATCCAAATCAGAGATATTATCAGTTACAAATTGATAATAAGATTTTGTTGGTCGTTTTTATTATATGATTTTAAATCTTCATATTGAATTGTGTGGAAATACCGCCGCCATTTTGCTTTATGACCGTTACGAAAGTTGTTCGGTTTTTTTTCTGATTCCACGTTTGTTTGATTTTTTTAATTACTGCGGGAATGATTCAGTGTCTATGAATGAATAACGTATTTTTCTTTTTCTGTTTTAAAAACTTGTGAGATGAAAATCGATGTGAAAGTACAGGAAGTTTGTGAAAAAAATGTTCAGTCGTGTCAAACGAACATGGTGTTTGACAGGGCCTTTTAAAATAAAAAAAAAGTAAGGAATTGGATCGAAATTTTTCTCCAACGATTGGAAATTGAAAGTGTGTTAACGGTTTTTTAAAACTTTTTTTATAAAAGAGACAGGGGAAAAAAATGGAAGCATGGTGCAGAAGGTTGCTTAAATCGTAATGCTTAACAAACTTCATGATGTTTTTATTAACAAGAGGGCCTTTTCGTATTAATATTTGTTTTTGTAATTTATTATTCCATGCATCTTTTGCGGTTGAGTTTTATTATTTTAAAAAAATTCATTTTTTCCTCCAGGATCCGACGAAATATTCAAATTAGAATTGTAAATGAGGAAGTAGAAATACCATTTAAGTCTTTAACTTTTTTTTAAATTCTCATCTTACACTGCTAGATTTTCATGTGCTTCATTTTAAGCTGAAACTTAGATTTATCCTAACTTTTTATAATACTTGTTGTTACTTAAAATGAGTAGCTTCTGCTAACTCTTTTGTAGCATCCAGAATAAAAAACTTACAACGAGCTCCAGGACTAAATCACGAATTTTGCTTCAGTTGTCGGCTGTTTGCTCTACTGTACATTCCCGAATGTAGAATGTGGCAAACGCCACAGTAATAATATTTATGAACATTATGGTTTCTCGGGTGTACTGTTATTATAAATTTCGAAAAACCCATCGTTTGTGCCCTTCAATCCCAATTGGTTTATGGATTCGTTGCCATTAGAGCAGTCGGTTCCGAATTGGGAAGCGGAACAAAGCAAAATATGCTTGTTCGGCCAGCAGATCTTCAAAATAAGCAATTACGTAAGAATATTAATTAATATAGAGTAATACCTTGGTACCCAAACAGAGTTCTACTGAGTGGACCAGTGATTTAGTAGAAATCGGTTGAGTGAAAATTTGTGAAAGGTCCATTGCTCATTGTTAAGTCTGAATTCTGGAACATAAAACCTGATCAGTACGAAAATGTTTGGGCCTGTGCTCAGAAAATGCTAACATTGTTTGCCTCAATTTACATTTGTGAGGCAATATACAGAAAATACATACAGAAACGGACTGATTGATGTACATACAGATGATACCGAGGGTGGACTGTACGCGTCGAAAGCCGGATTTGTAAGTTTTTTTTGGAAATTTTCGTGTGGCCCAGTTGCAATGGTCACAATGAAAATTTGGCCCGGAAAGGAAAAAGCTTGAGCACCAAAGAAGTAATAGAATGGTACAAGGTTCTGCTGACCGAAGGAAAGCCTATAAAGAGGCACCAGTTTTCCGTAAACACCGACAGGCCCTATGATGAGAAGTTGGCTAAGGATCCGTATAAATAGAAGGACTCAGTCTATTATTAATTAATATCATAAGGAAATTAGCAGTTATCATTAAGTAATAGTAACAATGGCGGCCAAATATTTATAAAATATGTAACAGTACATTATTCATCCTTAGCGTTCTGCCAAAGTTTGCCAAATCCATTGAGTTCAATAACTCAAATATAAAAAAAATTAATTAATAATAATATGTTTTGGCCCTTGATGAGTTCGTACTGACTGGGTGACTTTGAATGACATGATTGTAAACATTGTAATAAACAGGACGTGAAATTAGTAGCATTGATTACAAAGTCAGCATAAACAGTTAATTTAACAATGGCGATTGAAAGAAAGAGTTTCATTTTATTTTTAATATCAACAAACAAACAGACAGCCTAGATATTGACTAGCTGGGTGAATGTGATCACGTGTTATCATATAAATAAAAACTGCTTTCTAGACAAGCTTCACTATATTTCCAGTGTTGTTGAGATGACGTGTTTATTGCATATCACAAGTTAATTTTCTGTATCAATTCATAAGATTCTGTGTTCATTCGTGTTATACTAATGAGCAGTGATGTACAATATTTGTCGGTCTTGAGGGCATGTTTGTAATAATTAGGCATCAATTTTGTAACTGTATATAATTTTGGAGAGTTTTCAGCAAGGTTATCAAATTACGACACTAAATAGTTCAAGGAATTACTATTTTAGTATATAGGAAATAACCCACCGTTGGAATGAAGATATTTTGAAAAAATATATAAGTAAGTAAATATATAAGATATTTATAATAAATATAAAAAGCCAGGCCAGTGGTCCAAACCGATTTTGGCCCATGCCCTACCTTGCAATTTTACGGCTATTCACCTGATTGAGCTTAAACGGCCATTAACTTAGTATCTAAACAAGCTTCCAAAGAATAAGTCATCCGTGAAAGAGAAAAATAAAAAATAGTCAGCCGAAGGGTGCACGTCCTGCTCTTGACCCACCAAAATATTGCCATGCCCTGCAGGTGAGGCTTGTGCCCCACGTCGGGAATGACGGAGCTAGACGGTAGACAAAGGTGGATTTAAGAAAACTGAATCAGCCAATTCACGGTTGATTTCTTTCTTTCACCTGTCCCACCCATCTCAGTTCAAGCTATTGTCCCTCAAACTAATCCATTTCTTCCTCCTCACTTCCTGTTGAACCACACCTTTCTTATTTTCAACCTCAAGTTTTGAGTTTTACTCTCCATTCCACTCAGATGATGCCTACAGCGTTTTCTTCACAATCGCAAAAACGGCCGTTTTCATTTTCCCAACCTTCAACTTGAGAATTCGAGTAGAATTATGACTTGTATAGACTTGAGTAGAATTTGATTTGAATTTTGACTTCAACTTGAGAGTTTGAGTTGTTTTTGGTGTCATTTGAGGTGTCATTATTAGCTCTACATACAACAGATAAGTGATGTTCATTTTGTTTCATGGCAATGAACATTTGGATACATAAATTGCTTAAGCTAGCATTAATATCTAAAATTAAGTGTCATAATCTGGCAAACAAAAGCTGAAAAGTTGTTTCTCTCAGAGGAAGTTTTCAATGGGAGATTAAAAAACGTTTCATTCATGCTAAACCTCTTTCTCAGTTGAGACCACTATGTGCATTCCACTAGTGCTCAACATTGTCAATTTTGTTCATGTTGCAATTGCGGCAGATATTGCTTTCTACTAAAGAAAATTTATTAAGGTACTCGGCAAAGTTACCGTGTCTTGAAAAGACTTGGGTAGTGAGATAGTTGACGTCTAGCTTTTTTATCCGAAACCTCTCCCTGACATCGGGGAAGAACATAAAAGTGGTACGACCTTTTGTGGTTTGAGTCCACCGATTCTGACACTGGTCTAGGACATGACAGCTAACTCGATTTACTATGTCTTTGAAATTTAATGGGTGCCCAGTGGAGAGATCAATACTCTGTCCATCTTTGAATTTTATGCCATATATCAAAAAGCAAAAGTCGGAAATCCTGATTCTTTTGTGGAAGAACTGATCAACTGGTGGAATACGAGCTACGACGTCAACAACTTCAAAAGGAAAACTGAAATATTCCTAAATTGTTCTGAGTAAAAACTTCCTCTGAGGAATGAAAGGGTAGCCAGTAAGAAAAAATTATTTCCGCGAAAGGACCAATGAGGTTAGTGCGAGAAATGAATGAAGCGGTTGACGGAAAGAATTATTATTGTTAAGGAAAAGAACAAAGGATGCGGAGCTCTCTACCTGTTGACGCTACACTCTTATCAAAAGCCGCTTCTGGTCGCATGATATAACAAGCAGGGAAAAGAAAAGAAGACTATCAGACTCTTCCATAAATCGCAACTCAGACCTTTTTTTAATTATCCTCAAAATAAACTTACAAAAGACGAGGAGGCCCTTTTTAACGAATCCCTACAAAAATTGAAAAGTAACAGATTCATTGAAACGTGACGAGAACACACACGCACAGACCCGAAAATCTTGAAGCCAGAAAATCTTTTTTAGTCGAAAGAAAATGGAAACTGAGACTAAGAGAAACTGTGGGTGTTTCGAGCGAGTTCGAAGGAAAATTAAGTTTTTAAATAAAAACCTCGGACGGTTGAAGTGATTCTCTATCGGGTTGACGAAAGATTTTCTTTTTTGCTTGATAAAATATTTTCAAAACATGTTTTTGTAGAAGAAGAAGAGGAGGAGCAGCAGGAGGAGGAGGAGGAGGAGGAGAGGGAGGCAGAGGAAAATAAGAGCCATGTTTTTATTCATCCTTTTCTCAGTTTTCTTTAGCTTTTGCTCTTTTGATATGTTGAATAGTTGATTGACCAGAAACACAGTTCCGGCGAAATGTTTACTTCTGTTTTATAAGGTTTTCGGATGGGAATGAACATTTGTTTTCCGGCTTTTAATTAAAATAAATAAAATCAATTCTGATGTAATCGGGAGGAAGAAGTAATTTAAAGAGAAGAACCGGATACCATGTTGTATCTGGAAGGCTCATCAGATTTTGTGGTTCAAGAACAAAATCTTTGGGTTTTGAGCTTAGACCTGATACGGTGGTTCTGAGAGACTCGAAACATATAAACCATCCATCCAACTACCCGTTCAATAAATTTTATGACGTTCAATGCAAAAGACAGTAACACGAAATTTGATCAACCAACAAGATATTTGCTGAAATTCGAGGAAAACGATTCTCCATAAAGTAGTTTCGCGCATGTACGAGCTCGTTTTAATGAAGTCACTACTATTAATTAGCGTTGAATTGTGTGTTTCGCTATTCGAGACTTTGTGTTGTTGGTTAATTACAGAAAGCGAGAAAAATTTTTGTGTTTTGAGTATCGAGAAGAATTCACGTTTAACCTTTTCACGCTGTATGAGTCGACCTGGATTTCTTAAACTAATTTGAACAAAATCAAAATTTTATTCCCAAACTGCTTTTGATAAAGACAAATGGGTGACACATGTTAGCCAAGTCGATCTATTGATATTAAAATATGAATCACGATCTTATTGGAAACTCTCCCCCGCGGCCGCCTCTTTCCCTTCTGACTAAATTCTAATAAAAAGCGTTTTAAACTAGCTCAGAGTCTCAGAACCGGGACAGCATGTTACCTGTGTTTCCAAACGTAATAATAACACCGTTCAACTATTACGTCTCTGTTTGAAACGATAAGAAGCTTAAATCATTTCTTCCTCTAAGGTTTTGCTTCCTGTAAAAAGTATTTTACGTCAAAGCATACAAGAAAAGATTTCATTGAAAAGGAAAATGTGGGACGGCTGTCGTGACGTCAGGAGGAAGAAAGGAAAAAAGTGTAACAAAGAAAACTTCAATTAACACTGATTCGTTATAATTGTTCATCGAATCCTTTCGTTCTATCACTTCATCCTCAAATAATTCTGCCACTTAGTCGACAGCAAACTTTAATATTCTAGAGATGTAGTGCGGTTTGAAAATTAAGCAAAGTGAACGCGATGGATTGTTATAAGTAATACATTTATCTGGTATAACGAATGAACATTGTTCACTGAGCTTATCCCATTTCAATCTCTACTCAGACAGAAAGCTCAAACGAAAACCAGCTACCATTTTATGTGAAAGGTTTTACACGTCATCACTCTTCCAAACACTGTCATCATTGGTTTTAATCACAGTCGTAGAAACATTTATCAAGATTCTTTAAAAAAAAGTTTCTAAACGATTTTTCGCGAGTAGAGGATTTTTACACGTAAAATCAACAGTAAACATTTTATATAATATATAGTTGTAGTTATAGTTGAGTTTTAATCCCTTTTTCGGTATAATGGATACAGGAGGAGGATTTGAACTCGTGACTTCTTAGTCTGGCACTTAACCGTCACACCACAGATCTACCGCCATTTTAATTAATCTTAGTCGAACCAAAAAGTAATCAAAGTGGTTTCAGAAGTTTAAAAAAAAGAATCAATCAACTGGCAAAAACTGAGAGAAAATAGCGGAAATTATTTTTTTGACTAGTATTGAGACAGTGGTGTCAAACCCGCGGCCCGAGATTAACATTCTTGCGGCAAAGTCAGTATATATGACGCGACGAAAGATTGCAGCAGAGAAGACATGTCAAGTCTCAGGGCGTAAACAATAACTTAACTTTATATATGTTTATTAGAAGGCAGTGGTCGGTAAACCCGTCATACAAAAGAGCCAAATATAAGTCATATAAAATTGAAATTTATTCAAAGAGCCATTTCATACTCATATATATGCTTTCATAACCCATTTGAGAGCCATTTTTAAAGCTCTGCTGTAGTGACAAACTTTGCTGAGACATTTTCTAACAAAATAATTAGTGCTTAAAGTATACTCTCGAGTTTATACTGTATGTCTTGGCTTAGAATATGTATGAAATGAATTCTATACTAAAATACCCTTTGTTTGGTTTAAATTATGAATTCTATATGGCCGTGTGCATTATTTTTGAAATGAATGACACCGTAGTAAGCATCACACTTGCACTCAGTGACGAAAAAAATTTTATTAATAATAAATAATATGCATTATTAGTTTTTATAGTAAGTATAGGACATGTAATTAGAAATAATTTCATAAATGGTGCACACTTCCATGAACGATTAAGTGTCGTAAATGTTGCTCAGCTTTGTATTATATCTTTAGCTTATTTATATTATAGTTATATTTATAGGTTATTTTTTATTTATAGTATTTAGGACGGATTTATTTAAAAAATATTGCACACTTTACTATGTGTCCTTCAAACAAGTACATTAAATAAAATTTGGTATCATACTTATACAAAGATAACATTTAGTTAATAGTTGGCATGCCGGTATACTTCGCCGCCGCCAACTCCCGCGTGCAGCGGACGTTTTGTCGTGAATAGTACGAAAGTTTGATTGATCAGTAAAATTGCTGACTTCGCTTTTGTCAGCGAAAATTTTTATCTTATATCTAAATCTATTCTCTATAATTATTATAAAAAACAAAACGATATTTTTACAAAATCGTGAATATAGACGAGACTATAAATGCCCACGATCCATCACAAATCTACTAAATACTTATTTTTACGGACCCGCGCACAACCGACAGTCTACAAAAAAAGACGTAAACACACGTGTCCAGCAAGCCAGCCACGTGTTAATATGGGCCTAAAATACTCCGGGTCTGCACTAAGTATTTTGTGGAAGAGCCACAGCCAAAGAGCAAAGGAGCCGCACTTTGCCGACTTCTGTACTATTCAAAACAAAAGTATTGGTTTCTGTGAAAATTGATTTTTTTCCTTTTGCGGCCCACCTCAATGTAAGCATTTGGCTCAGGTTAGTTTTTGAGTTTGACACTCCTGATTTAAGATTTCTTAAATAAATAAGCGTTTTTAGCCAACAACAAACAATTTTATTATCTTTTTCCTTCCCTTAATTGAAGTATTCGTGTCGAAAACACAATTAAATTGAGAATGAAAACATTTTACCCACTGATACGTGCGCTCCATTCTAAAAATGGTTAAACTTTCTGGGTTTCTTGGTAGAAAATAAAAATGAGAGTGGAGGAATTATGTTGATATAAAATGAAGTGCCTTTCAATAAGAAAAACTTTTGAGAAAAGGAAAATGAATTAGAAAGTTTGGTTTTGGGCTTTGCAAAACAAAACTAAATATTCCGCTGAATGAAAACGGATAGAATCAAAAATCAAAGGAAAGATTAACAAAGGAAACATGACTGAAAGAGAAAGAGGAGGCGGAAGAATTGAAAGGAGATAAAAAAAGGATTTTTTTCACCTACAAAAGGTTGAGGAAAAGTAGGAGAGGTTAAGAAACCGGGAAATCATTTTTCAAAAGACATAAAGCGACATATAGATAATTGAAAAGGAAAGAAAAGACGTGACGTCATAGATAGAGAGTGATAAGGACCGGGAATGAAAAAAATTCGAGGAAACTGTTTTGTTGTGATGGGCTTGTAAGTCATATGACGATCTGTTGTGGAAGTGTGATCATCGCCGAGGAGACTGAGTTTTAGTATCAATATGAGAAGGAAAACAACGTAATGTGTCAGCAAACACCAACACTTCAATAAAAGAGAGACTGAGTGAAAACGAATGTCACCAACTGGCCACTCAAACTTTAGGTCATATACAATACAAGCTATCAAGAATGTTATCTGCAAATGATTATCTACCAATGTCAACAAACCAGTGGAGTTGATGTAGTACATATATCACCTGACCACCAAATTTGGCAGGACTCTTAACCTCAATATAGGACAGACCGATTATGTTAGAACATTACAGAGAGAGATAGTAACAGTATAAACAGCTTTTCCAGTTTTGTCATTTGTGTTTTGACACAAGAACAAGCGCTACCCTGAAGCTTATCTTGCTTGCGGTACACCTGCTCTGGATGTTAAATATGTTGCGGTAGAAGTGATAAATCGAGCAAATGTATATGTATTTATCGATTATTTATCACATTTACCGTCTAGTTTATAAATTCTTCAATTCGTAGAGAAAAAATTAATAAAAGTTAGCTCAGAATCTTAGCTTCTGTCATTTATCTGACAAGAGGCAAGCCATCCAAGCAGTTGTTCTCGCCAGCAACAGTGGAAGGGAGGAAACCTCTCAACGAGAAGTGACGAATACTAGAGATGAAGAAGTGACAGAAACCAAGTACCTCAGGAAATTGATTAAACTAGTCAATACGAGTTGGATATTTTATAAACTACCCGGTAAGTGTGATAAATACTCAGTGATTTGACACACTTGCCAATAATATCGTATATATGTTACGGTAAATGTGATCAATAGTCAGTAACTTGTCACTTTTACCGAGCTGAGTTGGCGATTATTTAAAGTCACTAATAAATTTGATAAATGTGATGATCAATTAATAAATATTTATCACATTTGCCGGCCAGTTTATAAACTTAATAAGTTTTCTCAGATTTCGAGTTGGAGATTTCGTAAAATGGCCGGCAAATGTGATAAATATTCAGTAAACTGTTACACTTACCAAGTTTAGTGGGTGACTATGAATACTCGCGGGGAATTATCTTTATACTCTCCCGATTTATCAGTTTCACCGTGACATATATACGATATTACTTGCCAGTTTACATAATATTTTGCTACATTAGACACTTTTGTTTATATAATGATATACGCAACCCGGAATATTTCTCTGTGACACGAAATTCTTGTCGTTATAAATGTTCAATAATTAACAAGCTTAATTGATGATTATGATTCAATGCCGGGAATTATATATACATTCGACTGATTTATCACTTTCACCGTAACATACAATAAGACTTTGCTAATGGTCAACAAACAATAACAAATAACTCAAGGTCAAATTTTTATAGTATAAAAGAATTACAAACACTGTCACTGATCAAAAAATATACTTAACTGTATATTTCGTCCACTGCGTAACTCCTGCGGACATCTTCAGCAGACTGAGCGTGAATCCGTAGTTTCTGATGACCATTTCAGAGAACTACGAGTATACTAATTTGACCTTGAATTTTATGTTACTGTTTGTTGACGATTGGCAAACTCCTATTGGAGGTCAACAAAGGAGGAACTATTTAGTACAGTTTTTTGATAATTGATTTTATCATCGATCTGTATCGTGTTTTGGACTTTAACACTAGAAAGACTGAAACTTGTGTATATTTATACTAAGTTATAAAGCAGTCAACTCCTCTGCGCAATCTCATGTTAACACTTTGAAGACCGAATGTCAACCCGTGGGCCATTCCACCACCACACCACCAGTCTGCATGTTTACGGGTGGGTATACAAAGTGTTTGACTTGCTCATATAGTTGTAATGAAATGACTCTTCATTCGACATCTTATAAAGTACTAGTATGACTAGTAATATATGCATTATTTATGAAATAAACTTTTTTTAAATTGAAATGTAGGTTGTTAGTTGTCATCTTCAGTTTCAATCCCACTTTTCACCCATAAGGTGCTGTTGTAAATCACTCTAACCTTCCATTTGTGCCATTACTGTAAACTGGGTTAAGATATACTGTACATAATTCATGGTGTACGCTTCTCGTATGTTACAATGTTCGCCCATACGTAGATTTTTGCAAGAACAAATGCAAAAACTGAAAAAGCGAATGAAAATTTACGAACTAAGCAATGAATAAATAATGCAGAAAGCGAAAGATAAACAATAAATAAGTAAAGATAACAGTAAATAAATAAAATATGAGGGAAAAAATAAATGTACCAAATCAAATTTAATAAAAAATATAAATATGGAAGATAAAATCGGGAGAGTAAAAGGACAATAAAAAATTTCCTCCTCCGATTTATAATTTAGGCGATTATGAATTTTTTTTAAATTATACAAATAGTATATAAGTTAATATTAATAATAATAACGGCCAATCTGGCCAAACTGGGCCGATTGGGCCGTTCAAGAGATAGCGCTAATCGGCACAGCACACATCCTCCGTAAGGTTCTGTGAAAGCGTCACTCACACACGTTCCTGAGGATGTTCTTGCTTCTTGAAACCTGTTGTTCAAGCCACCACTGACAAGTAACATCTGTAGTCGAGTTAGAAAGAGGAAATAATAATAATAAGCCACCCTTAACACCAACAACCTGGTCCAAAAAACACGCAGAAAAGACCACGAAGTATTAGGATCTCGAACTACAAGTGCAGAGGCAATGGATACTATTACAACCGTGCCGATCACCATAGGATCCACAGGAGTGATTCCACTAAAACTGCTCGAAAGAGAGTGTAGATTATAGTGAAACCACACCAGTAGTGTACCACTGTAGTGAAATTACCAGTAAACCAAACCAAGAAGAAAGTACCAAAAGAAACCAGTAGTAATCACCACTGTAGTGAAAGAAACTGCATCAGAGAGCTGGAGGATCAAATTTCTCAACATCTCCAGAAGGGGGTACTTCTGGCTACAGCCCGGACAGTTGGGGAGTTTATAGGGCAAACACAGGATCTTCATCATGGGCCCGACAACCTGGGAAGGGCTCCAACAGAACTTAATCCCAATGACACTTAGTGTCTGAGATTCTCTCCTAGGAGGGAGCTCGAAGCCGTCAGCTAATTTCTATAATAATAATAATTCCTGTTGGCTGATGAGAGAGAAGAAATTTCTGCTGTAAAATATTTCTCTTTGGTAATATGTATGCACTTTCCAAGCGGATTAGCATTAAAAACCAAAATCAAGTTCAAACCTTTCGAGTGAAAGTACGAACGAAAACCGAACATCGCTTTAAAGAACCACAATCTACTTGCCTTTTACTTCCACCCCACTCCTCCCCTCATCTCTTCTTTCAAACCCATAATCCGACAAAGCGGTGATTTCGTGAACTATGCTTCCATCAATCAAACAGTCAAACCTATGAAACAGTAACACCTATCTGAAGTCTCAAAATAACAGAGAGCTCTATGGGTCAGAGATGAGGATGAAAGTTCATGACCTCTCTGAGCCGATATTAATAACTTTTATGTAATAATAAACAATAAAGTATTAATAACGAGAAAAATTAGTTAAAGCATAAACGTCTTCACCTTTTTTCTTCCTCTTCTTCTCTCTCTCAC
Organism: Columbicola columbae; assembly: GCA_016920875.1. Lineage (NCBI taxonomy): Eukaryota > Metazoa > Arthropoda > Insecta > Psocodea > Philopteridae > Columbicola > Columbicola columbae. Next base: position 14,627,340 of record JADMLL010000006.1, on the reverse strand, counting down.
ACAAATTTACTGATAAGCAAAGAAAAAAAACGGTTATCAAGTAAATACTTCAAAAAAATTAATGGCGGAGTACACCTAATAATAATAATAATTCCGATAAACCTGACGCAATTTAACCTTATGTCGGTATACTAATTAAATTAATAAATTTATTTATTTTAATAATTTGAGATTTATGCCCTCACCCACACAAATACTTTTTTGTTTCCTGTCGGTCAATCCAGGTAATATTCCCTGATGAATAAACAGATCGATCACATTTTAACTGTCACCACACATCAAAATGACAACAATAAATAAATAAATATGGAGAATTAATAATAAGAAAACCGTTGGCTACGTAACAAAGACGAAAAATCAACTCCCGTTCTCGGTATACGTTTGTCGCGTAGAGTTTTTCAGCACGTCCGCTCCTACAGCGTAACTTTTCAAAACTGTCGAGAATAACGAGATTTTCTCCTCCTATCTTCTCTCTCTCTCTCCCTCTGCGTACAAATGCGCGTATTTAAGGTTATCTCGAATGAATTGACAAATATTTGAGAAGAAAAATTTTTGTTTTGTTTATTGAATTAATACTGTTATATACGACGAGTATGTTTGTTGTTAAGAGTGGATTGTTTCTAAAAAGAAAAATTTTCTTTTTCGCTTTTCCGCTTTTCTTGATTTTTAAATTACAAACTAGGCCAAAAAGCTTTCCGTCAAAAACGCTTTTGTGTACTGTTTTTGAGCGTAACGTTTTAATTAAAAGTTTCGAAAATTCTGATGACCTTATGACAGCAAGTTTAGAATTTCAAAGAATAAATAATTAAAAACGGGATGTAGAAAAATTTTAGTTTTTTAGAAAAACTATAAAAAAATGAGGAAAAAGGTTTTACGTGTATTTTGAAAATTTTTTTCGGTGTCTTGATTGAGCCTGGAGCACAAACTCAGGGTTGTGACTCATCTATATGAGATGGTTCATTATCCCCGCAATCATACTGAATTCTCATTTATACTTTATTTTAACAAAATCCCAACCAAAACCTCACAAAAATATATTTTTAACTAGATTTTGATTTCGGTATTCATTTTTAGGCTAGAAAGGACTACTAGGCATTAAAGAGAGGACGCGGAGGGGGGGATATCTTCTCTTACAATACCTGTTAGTTCTTTCGAGTCTATCTCTTATCTATCTCCTTTTAATCCAGTAGTGGTATTCAGTATCTGGTAGGTAGTGGGTAATAATAGTGAGTAATCCCTATACCTATAATACCTATACCTACACTACCTAGTACTAGAGATATAAAATAGGGAGAAACCAAAGAGGCATTATGAGAGAGTATAAGGAAGGGGAATATTTTCTTATACTAAACCATTTTTATATTAGACATCTTTTAAAGTCTTCCCTCTCCGAGCCTAAGAATGGGTGTCAAAATTGCGGCCCAAGATAAACATTTTTGCGACCCAGTCAGTATATCCGACGGAAAGTAAAAATAAAAGAGAAATGTGAGTCAGGAACGAAACCAGCATGCAACATTATAATATACTTTATTTATAACTATACCGATCATTTTAAACAATAATTTAACTTTATAAATGTTTTTACAATATACTATTTAAAATTATTATTAAATTTGGTTCTATGAACATTGATTTTTTGCGGCTCACTTAAAGTCAGGTTTTGTTTATTTGGCCCAAGTTAGCTATTGAGTTTGACACCCCCTGGTATAGGAGGATAGTTTTAGATAGCAGGGCCAAATCATCAAACTTTTATCCTCCTAAAAGGTACATCTAATACGTATGTTACGGTAGAAGTGATAAATCAGACGAATATATATAACTTCCGGCGACTGTTTATGATCACTTTGATGAATGTGACATACTAATGAATATTTATCACATTTACCGTTTAGTTTAAAAAATCTTCAGCTCCTAAAGATTCACTCAGATGCTTGGCTTTTGTCACTTTTCATCTATTTGCCACTTCTTGTTGTAGGTTCTTTCATTGTTACCAGGAAGAGAGGTGCTTAAACCTCCAGAAAAGTGACAGAAGCCAAGCATGTGCGCAAACTTTTATTAACCTCTTCATTAAGAGTTAGAGATTTTATAAATTAGCCGGTAAATGTGATAAATACTCGGTAATTGGTCAAAATTATCAAATTTATTGGTGATTATCAATACTCACCGGGAATCATATATACATTTGCTCGATTTATCACTTCTACCGCAACATATATAACATCTACAACAGGTGTACCGCAAGTAAGATAAGCTTCAGGGTAGTGCTTGTTCTTGTGTGTCGAGACCTAAAAACCAGAAGTGGAGAAGCTGTTTATACTGTTACTATTCTCTTGGTAATGTTCCAATATGATCGTTTTGTCTTGTGTTGAGTTATAAGGTCCTGTCAAATTTTATAGTCAAGTGATATGTGTTCGACTTCATTCCCACTGTTTTGTTGCCATTTGAGGTAACTATAACATATTGGTAGACAATATTACTTTCCGGTTCCCATAATAATTATTTATTTTATTGGATAGGCCTCAGAGGCTAATCAGGGTTACCTCAAGTGTGGACAAAGGGCGGTTCTACTAACTACATCACGTGGTCACATGTGTACAACAGGACTGACTTGTCGTATAGCTGATAGCAGAGTAACACATAAGGAACGTGGTTTGAATTGATAATGAAAGCTGGTCACAACAGACAAGGAACAGGTCTCATGAGAGTCCAAAAACCACAGAATTCGTTTCTCATTACCCTGATCTGTTTTATCTCAATAATGGGTGTTGCGTGTCAATCAGCTTTAACCTGTCTATAACCAACTTCGTTAAATCTAAAAACGACTGTTCGTAAGTAAGTTTAAACCTCTAATCTAAGTCCTTTGATCTAAATTTAGGCTTTGTATCTTTGTTTTGTGAAAAATGATCTCGATAGGGTGGAGAGGTGGTTGAATGGAAGCGAAGGATTTTCTCAAAGCAAAGTCGAATTACATAAAAGACGGTTAAAATTTCAGTTTTTTAAATAAACGCGGCACGTATACTGTATCCGTTTTTGTAGAAATGTATGAGATTATGATATCGACCTTGAATTTTTGCTTCCTCAAAAGAAACAAAAACTTTTTGACGTCATAGGGTGTTTCTCGTTCTATCACCACCTTGCTTTGTGGTTGCTCAGGTAATGTCTATGAGTGTTTTGAGAGGTAGACCAGAGTTTCACGTTCAGAGACTTTTAGAAAGAGGACTTTGTTTTTGTGGTGTTATTCTTGTTGGATGTAACAGGATGTGGGAGAAAATTCCATGACGGTAAGGCGCTTTGACCGCTATAAAACTGATCTCCTACGATTTCGTTGGTGCTTAATAGCTTATTTCTCGTGTGATGTTGACAAGCTAATCACTGAGATCACTGTTACTCTTTGAAAATGAGGCGACCAAATAAAACAAGACCCCGCAGGATTCGGAATCGGACAAGTTAAGACACGATTCAACTTGTTTCCAACACGTTGTGAAACGCGCGGAATTTTGCACGCTGACAATCGAACTTTCTAGAAATAACCGATTGCGTCAGCCAGTTTGATACCAACAATCGGCAACAGCTAAACAAATTAAGGTATTTAAGGTACTGTTGTAAGCTTAAATTTTTTTATTTCAGTATAATTTATTTGTTGCTTCGGAATCCGGCTGTTTTTAGTCACAAACCACCTAACTCCGACAGAAACATGAACGTTTTGTTCAGTTAACGACTGTAGATATCTTTCAAAAACTAAAATGCTACTGCCACACAAAAGCAGTAGTTCCAGAAAATAAAATGATACAGCCACCAACAGCATTTGGTCACAGTTTATAAAATTAAATTTGATTGAAATAAATATTTTCATGATGTTTTGATAGCTGCACAAATAAAATGGTGTGTGGGCGCCATTATGTCTGCCTACGGCAACAGGGTTGGGGGCACCTATTCGAACAGAATCAGATTCAAACCTCTCCAGTTTGATTTTAAAAAATGCTGAATACACGTTTACCATGAATACCCAAGGGACCGAATCAAAGTAAATAAAGCCACCTTTCATTAGAATGTAACTGTCATGCGTTTCAAATTTCCTTTTTCTGTTCAATACGTGAACAGATTTTATGTAAATAAGTAAGCACACATTAATTTGGGTCAGTTCTTTTAAAGCTAGTTCTCCAATTAATTTCATACAGTAAAAACCTCATTTTACAGTTCGCGGGGAACAAACATTTCCTTTTTATTTCCGGTTTCAAAAGAATTTCTGTTTTACTCTGCTTACGGATGCTGAAGAAAGCTTTTCTCCCCGAAAGTCCGAAAGAAATAAATTTAACTCAAGAAATGATTTTTTTTTAAATAAGTAAATAACCAAATTTGAGTTTCCTGGAAATCAAAATCAATTTGTCCTCAAAGAACAATTTTTTTTTCTAAACAGTGTTTTGAATTTGAACAAAGAAAAATGGTATCAAAAGATCTAAAGAATCTGTTTTTAAGCCCAAACTAATGAAGCCTTTAGTGAGTAGACACCTTTTCTTTTGAAGACGTTATTCTTCGCCCAAAAAGTATTATTTCTTCGCGACAAATGGAACAGTTGTTGACACTATCAAGGACATTTTGTCAAGGCTGACCTGTATTTTATTTCTGCCAAATTTAACAGGTTATTATTTGACTCTGACTTTTTATTTTATTGCTGTTTTTTTGGGGTGTGGGAGTGATTTATACATCATTTATTTGTGAAATTGTTATTGCGGTTTTAATCCCGTTTTCACCTTTTTTTGGGGCTTAACAGTATGCGGGAGGAGGGTTCGAACTCACGACCATTTGCGTCCCAGTCAGGAACTTTAACCACTACACTACTACTCCCACATTTATTTGTGAAATTCAACAAAGATGAGCGAGCAAACTGCAATTCGAGAGTGATATCGTTAAATAATGTTGATTCCGTAACGTTTTGCGGTAAAAGTGATAAATCAAACGAATATTTATAATTTCCGACGATTTTTTCATAATCATCAACTAAACTTGGCAAGTCTGACAAATTACTGAATTTTTATCACATTTACCGGCTATTGCATAAAATCTTCTACTCTTAAGGGCGGTTTTAATGAAAAAAGCTTGCACACGTCCTTGGTTTCTGTCGCTTTTCTAACAAAAGAAACTTTACTCACCACTAACAGTGAATGAATCTCCGACCAAGAAGCGGAAAATACAGCGAGAAGTGATCGAAGCTGGTTTATTAAGCATCCAACTTGTATTGCAGAATTTAAAAAAGTTTTCTTAGATGGGTTGTTAGATATTTAATAAACCAACCGGTAAATTTGAAACATATTCAGCGATTTGTCGCATTAACTAGGATTAGTAGGTGATTATCAATAATCGCCGGGAAATATATTTGTTCGCCCGATTTATTACTTTTGCCGTAACATATATACAATATTACTTTCCGCTTTACATAATATTTTTTAGAAGATAGTGGTGGTGTGTTAGGTGGTCAAACCATTGTGAAACTGGGACTAAAACTTGTCTCCTAGTCTCCTGGGACTTCTTTGAGTATCATCCGTCGGGGTTTTATACGACCAGATAAAATGGTGAACTTAAAACCAAATTTTGATAAATAAAATAATTCTGTATATTTGTGAGTTATGGAATAGTTCCATTTTTATTTTCCGTATAAATTTCATCCTTGACGACCTTATTTGATTATTCGATAACTCGAAATCACATGTTCATTCCAACTTTTTCGAAAGGAAACATTTTATTATCTTTTGATTTCCATCTCGTTTATCTTTAATCCGAGTACTTGAGATATCGGATTTCATGACGAAACCATGAAAAATATGTTTTGTTTAAAATGTGAAATTCATATTTAAGGATTTTTATGTTTTTAATGATTTAATCCGATTCGTCTTTCTAATAAAACTTAAATTGCAATTTATGAGGAACGTAATTTCCCAAATTTGAATAAACGAATCTGATCAATGCTCTTTAGTACACCATCCGAAAGGGCCTGCATCCAATAATGAAGGCAGTTTCTTTTTCAAATACTCTTGATTATGCTGATTGTATTACTGCCTTTCTCCTCGACCAATGCCAGGACCAAACACTAATAAATCACTAAACTTGTTTTCTCTTCTCTTCACTGAAGATTGATTTTTCTTCGACTTCCTTTTCATTCCTTTTTGCTCTTCTCCCAACCGCTTGGGGTCATGATGTTGGGTCTGCATTCCCTCTCTCAAACAAAACCACTCTGATCCAACATAAAACTTGTGTTTTGGAGACAGGTGGCAGTTGACTCAGAGTAAAATAAAATAACACAAAATTGTATGTATAGATAATTTAGTATCAACTAGATGAAATAGATTTGATTAATTGTCTTTTGTTTTTATGATTGTTTCATTGTCTCAGCTCTAAAGTCATCCTTCAACTTTGTTGTCTGATAAGGAACTAAATCAGATTTATAAAAGGAGTATTTACTGCAAAAACAAGTTTTTTTCTGGGTTTGAAATCTAAGATTAATGTTCGCCATTGTTTAATTTGGCACACATATCTTAACTGTGTCATTCCTTCCATGTTTATCTTTAAACTTGTCCTTCTAAAAAGAAAAGAATAATTTCTTTAAAGTAATTTTTTTAGCTTTTTTCTTTAGTTTTTAGATTATATTTTTTTAAATTTTATTTTAGACATGAAAAATTTAATTTATCTGTTTAACACAGTCTCTGAATGCGAATCTCTGACGAAATGGGTGGTGATTTAGATCGGCCATTAAAGATCCCAGCAAGTAGTCGACTTGGCTTAAAAATGGCAGTCGGATACCTTTGTCAAGATTCCCAGCTCATAGCAATCAAGAATTTAGATGTCAATTAATTTTAATTTATCTAAATAAACTTTATATAATATTGAACTTTCATAAAATAAGAGGAAAAAATAGTAACTAAAAGTGAAAGTGAATTTTTTTAACTGTCCGCGCCATTCTATTGCCACGACATAACCGCCAGTGTTCTCCATGTTCGCATATTGACACTTGGGTTTGAAGGCAACTTTATCTTATCAGGTTCCCAGTACCTTTAAAATATTTTATGTTCAAAAATTAAGCAGTAGACTTTAAACTGTTATAAATGCAATCGATAAATACATCGCTGTTATGTTGTCTCCATTATAATTCCATTAATTTATAACTTTAGGATATGAAGTCAATTGATTTTCTTTATTCACTTGTAATTTTTGCTACCTACTTTAACATAATGAAGCAAAATGTTCTGTGAGTTGTTTATCCTATATTTAACTTTTCTGTGATTGAATTTTTATATATTTTGTAGTAAAATTTAAAATTATGAATTGTATTTATTTTTTCAGAGGTGATATTTTATCACATTCACAAGAATGTGCCTTAGTCATAGAAAAATTTGCTACAGCTTCATCTGACTTCATGTTTTGTGTAGTGCAAAATTCAAGACCTATTCATATGTGTTGTTCATGTGTGGGAACTTACAATGCTGTTGTAAAAGCTTATGACAAAGTTATTGAGGTAATTTTAAAAATAGCAATGAGCTTTTGAATGGATAGTTGCAAATCATCTTTTACCTTCTCTCTTAGTTAAATTTTCTTTTGCTTATTGCTGAAATCATAATTTTTAAATTTGTGTTTTTATTTGCAGTCTAAGCCACATCAAAATGTATCAACATGTTTAGAGAAACTAGTGAATCAGGATCGTTTAGAAGTTATTGAGAACAGTTATTCCTATGTTAGTGACCTTTGGGCAAAAGGCCAGTGTAAGAGTATGTGTCACTTTAAATTATTTCCTCTTTGTTGTTTTCATACATTCGATCTTCATTGTAATTTTCTTGTGTTTTGTTTTCAGATTGTTTTGAAGCAGGAAAGAATTCAGTAGAACCTTCAGAATCAACAAAAAAATTTGGTGTATTATATTCGAAAACCAATCAGTGCTTACAAGATCATTATAATGTGTCAACTAAAACTTATAGTTCAGATGTTTGTCACAATTGTTCTGCAGATTATTATAAAATGAACATGTTTTATTCTGATTTAAAAGAAACTATGGGAAATGGAAATGTTTGTATGGATATAGTAGACACTGTAAGTTGTTGGTTCCAGTGAAGTTTTCTTTGCAAGTTTTAATGTGTATGATACTGTGAAGTGATTTGTGTCATTTGGTATTAGTGACTCACCTAGTCAAGAATAGGTCATACTGATTCATTCTTAAGCCTGTACAGTATTCGGTACTAAATAATTCTTATCTTTTATTTGATATAAAATAAGTATTGTTAAGGCTTAAGTAAAATGAAACTGATCGAGTAGTAGACCAGAAGAAAACTGAGAGAAATTTAAACTAATGGGAAGATGAAAAACTGTAACATTATACTTAGAAATTTTTAGTGTTAAAAACTATGCACCTTTGGTGACATAATTAATTACTCAGCTAAATCCAACTGTATGATTGAGAATTTTTCCCATATCAGCTGGCTTTAAAGGGGCTGTATAACTAGTGAACAGACCAGTATCTTAGTCCCAGGCAGTTGGATAAATAGATGTGACCGGTGGTAGTCTTTAGGGTAGGTGATTGAAGAATTAAATACATAAAACCCTTAGAAGCAGTCTTTATTCTTTTGTTTTAGATGAATGTCACTCAGCATCTTTGGAGTAACGTCCTTCACTGTGGAGAAACTGTCATGACTTTTGAGAAGCCTTTGATATTATCTGCCATCTTTTTTCTTTTACTACCTTTCTGCTTTTACATAGGAGCCTGGAAATTCACAACGTCGACTTCGTCAGCTGTCTTGCATCAAAATAGATTATCTCAAAGATTTGGAGAAAGGTGGAGAGATAGAACTGTATCATCCATATCTAATTGATCTCTTCTTCTCGTTTTAAAAAAAGTCATTGACTGATTTCCATTTGTTATTCGAACTTCCTTTTCTTTTTATTATGTGATATTTTCTTCTCTAGTTTCTTTTTTAGACTTTATATCTTTATATTTGTTAAAATATTAATATATTTTATTAAAGTTATGAAATTTATATTTAAACGAGCATTATACCGTGATGATAGTTATTATGTCTTAAATATAATTTTTATAAAAAGAAATAATTTTTTTTTTCTGCTTTAGCTGATTGTGATAACTTCAGCTGTTGTTGAAGTCTTTGTTCTAACTTCCAGAAGTATAAATTTCATACCTGTAGGTTTCTAAAAAATACCAAAGCTCGTAAACTATAAACAGGTTTCTGGGTATACTACCAAGCAAGTATACAACTCAGGAACAGTTAAAACAATCCTGGTGAAACTAAACTTATCGCGGTTTATGATGTACCCCGGGGGTCGACAACCTTTTTCGGAAGGCGGGCCATTTTCAAAACGCAATTTTTTATGCTGGCCGCACATTCAAACGTAACTTAAATAGTGCTTTTATATCATATATATGAGTATAAATATTATAAAGAAATAAATATAGAAAAATTTATTTTTTATTGACATGCTGTAGTAACAATTATGTCAGAGAACAAAAATTTTACAATTCTTAAAAGGGAAAAAGAAAATACAATTCCAATGACATATGTATAAATATATTAATATAAAATATATAAAGTATTAAGGAAAATAGCGTATCTATCTAAGCTTGTTGATTTTTCCTGAAATTGTATTTGTGCTTTGGTGGACCGTACAAAAAGTTGCAAATGGCCGAAGGTTGCCGACTCCTGATGTACCCGTAAAACGGAAACTGTTTATCACCAATACAACTGTTGTAGGAGTTTGTTAGTATTATGATTTCTCCTCTGAATGATCGGGTTCATCTTAGATGAGTGAAATAGTGGGCCAAAGTTGATGAAAGGTGAGGAGACATCTTTCGCCTGCCTAGTTGGCAGTAGAATGTTCCTGGATTTAGGCCATGCACAACCAAATTCCAAACAAAAGGAAATTTGAACAATTAGTTGGTAATAGTAATACAAGTATTAGTTATTTGGTTGGGTATTTATTTTATATTTTCACAGTTATAGTAACAACCTAATAATATATAATAACCTTGTAGTATAAACTAAAAAATTTAAAAACTCATATGTGAGACCCCCAAAATGTTGGTATTGGCTTTTCCCAATGGTTATTTTCAAAATTTTGTTTCAATTTCAGTACCACTGAAAATGGGTTTCATCATTGAGTCTGTATCATGTTTTAGGTTTTAAAAATTCATCACAACTGATATGTACTCACCAAGCTCAGATTTTTCTGTATATACATGAGAGGGATAAGCCTGTTTGTCTATATGTACCAAATTAACTTCAAACGAGTGAACCAATTTCAGCTGAACTTGGTAAACCCAATTAATGCAACAATGAATATTGCAGTCTCCAGTACCTCCTTCAACAGCAAAGTACTTTTAATACTAAACCCAAAAACAAACTAGGCACAGAAATTATTTTAAATATAAATACAATTTTCTCAGCTAATATCATGAAGTTCATAACACCAACTTCACAAAATGAATCAAATTATTCATAGGATTAGCTTGGAAGGAGTTTAAAATCATTCTACACAGAACTTTTTGAAAAACTTTCTTCTGTTTATATTTATAATTACAAGTTGTAAAATGAAAACATTGAAGTACTGAATAAATGTTCACAATTTTAGATTAAGAAATAAATCTTTCAAATAAAAAAAAATGAAATGAACAGAAGGCAACCATAAAATAATTTATTCACATAAATCACCCCACCTGAGTAAATGACACTTAGTATTAAATCATACTCTTAAAACATACAACATTACATTACCGAAGGTATTATTTAGCACATGCAAAACTGAACACTGTTTACTGATTTCACTACTGCACCTTATCACTGATTACAACATGCTATCAATAACAAAACTGTCAATTTCATCAATGAATACATTTTAATTGTTTTAGTTTGGCTCTTGTACTATATTGCCTTTTTGTTTTTTTAATTTTAATACTCAATATTATAATGATTGAAAGCAAAAACTGATTTTTCAGCTTCTTTGGTGTGAAGTACATTACTGTTTTAAGCATAAGTCTTTCTGTTTACCTATGTCTTGGCTTTTTACTATTAGTTTTCTTTAAACTCGAAGTTCTTGAACCTATATTTTTAATATCCTTTGTTGGAGTGATTGACCTATCACCATTCATAATATCAGAGTTCCCTGAAATACTAGATGAAAGATTGCCGGAGACACTATTGCTTAAACTGTGTTTCAGTTCTCTGTCTTTTGATGACACTTTCAAGTCATTGTCCTCAGCTCCACTGTTCCCTCCTTGAGATTCACTTTCTGAATTTCTATCTCCACTTTTTTCACCTTGATCAACCAAACCACTAACAGCCTACAACAAGCAAGTTTCTTTGTTAATGATTTTAACTTAATGCACTTAATTTGAAATAAAATTTTCGGAAGAAATTCACTTACAGCCATAGATGTTATGGAAGATTTTGAAAACAGCCTTTCAGCTTCTTTGAACTTTCGATTTCTTTTGTCAGCCTTACTGTTTGTTGTTTTATTGCTAGCCAAGTATCTATCCCATCCTCTGATAATATTGCCATATAGTTGGGTATCTTCTAAATAAGAGCCTTCGAAAGCATATATCTGCCTTTCTAGAGTTGCCAAAGTTTCCTAAAAGATAAAAACATGTATACTCCTCAAAATTATTAATCAGAATATGTTTTTATCTAAAAACATCACATCTTGAACTAAATTTCACATTACGTCTCAAACATTCTTCCTAACTAATACCATGTTTCAGTTGTTTTCATAAAAAATCCAAACCTTGAACCTTCCTTCAGGTCTACATACAATTCCTTACAATAAACTTAAGACACGTATTATGTAGCTTAAAAATACCAATCCAGTTTATAGACAAAATATGAAAGAATTGAGAGGGTTAAACGGTTTTTCTATTTTCCTTCACTAACGCAGCTGCCTAACATTATTCCAAGTCAATGTTAGAGGAGTATAATTTAGGGAAACTCTTAGAAACAAATTATGTGGTAAGAAGGTGTAATAAACTAAACCGCATTAACTTACAGCAATTTCTGTTTTCCTTTTAACTAATTCCGCCAATTCTGTACGAATATCAACAGCTGAAGTTTTGTTCGCCATTTTATGTTTGTTTATATATTTGAAGACGACATATTCATGGTTGCCAAAAATCGTGGCAATAGATTTTTTTAAATGTAGATAATTTTTCTTTTACTGATTTATTCCAAAATTTGGTAATGAAAAAAGTTTTAGCGAGTAAAAATAATAATTAAAATCTAAAAGAAAATTAAATTTATTGATCTCAACTGACTGAAGGGCTTAAACATGCTGAAGTCCTTTAACCTCAACTGAAATATTTGCCAATATGTAACAAGAACATTTATTTTTATCTTCTAAAAATTGATAATAAAATTTGAAATTACTATTAGAAATGTTTCTAAAACTACCAAAGAAGTAAATAAGCAACTGAAAATTCAATAAGGTTAATACTCAAAAAATTGCGTTTTTTTTTTTTTTTAATCAGTTTCCGGTTATACGAGTTTTAATATCTAAAGACACGTCGCAAGCAAAAATTTTTAAACACATTCAGATAAAATGGCGGAGTCAGTGGTTCAGAACGCGATATATATTTTGTTTTGTAATTTCAGTAGAACTATGCCATAATTTGTTGATTTTAATTAAAGATCTGTTAGAAGTTTTATGGTTAATTGCTATTTCACGTTATTAATGACACATTTGGTAAGTTTATTTCTGCTTTCGGTAAAAACAATGTTAAATATAATAGGTCTCTCTGTGAGGCGTCAAATTCTAGGAAATGGCGAAGGTTGGAAATTTCTAAAGATATTTGTTGTCAAATTGTGTAATCTGGAAGATTACAGTTGGATGTATAGATTCTGTTTACGTTTTTATTCCCAAATACAAGTCAAGAATTGAATAAAATGGAGGGTTTCGTTTTACTAATTTTTGTTTACTTTTGCCTTCACAGCCTAAAAGACTGGTCTCCATAATTGTTATGTGGAGTTGAACTTGAAATGTATTTTCTTGCCATGGGAGTCTTGATTTAATTTTTTATCATTAACCTGTCATTGTATTTTTAGACATTCTTAAAACTAGATTTTTCAACATGATTCTGTTGGTTAGAAAGGAATTAATTTCTTTATTTGTTTTATTTTATTTTTTTCTTTTGGTGATAAAATCATTTGTTATTTTTTTAATTGGGGAGATGAATTTTATTTTTATTTAATTAATAAAGTTTCAGAAGTTGAGAATAAGATGTCTATCAAATCATAGGAAGGATATTGAAAATAATAAGAATCTTAATTGCTTTAGTGTTACAATTAAAATTTAGTTAATGACTTACAATTTTTGTTTGTCAATTTTAAATTTTAATTAGTATTATTTTTACTGCTACTCAGAATAATTTTTATTAGTTGTAATGGGAAATAATTTCTTCCCTCATTCAGGTGATATAATTATGTGTAGCATTTCATTTTTAAATGAGTGAGGAATGTGAAAATTTGCAATGCAAAGTGATTTAACATAATAAGATTTGCACAAATTCAGGGAAGAGGAGGAGAAGGAGGGTTCGAAAAGAAAAATTTGTGTTGCAATACTTGAATGTCACAAATAAAAATTTTAAAGGAACATTCCATTATTAGTTGACTTTTCTTTTTGTGTGTGTTTTAAAAAAGTTATCAGTGTTTAAATAGTTTTAAATGGAAGTAATGAAAATAGAAAAGTCAAACAAATAATTAAACAATTAAATGAGCAGTTAGTTGTATCACATTTCTTGTGCATAATTTGGTTTGTTTGTTTTCTAATTCTTTCTCTCTCTTCAGAGTGGGTCTGTGTTAAGATAGCTGGAACAAATGCCATGTCATCATCACAAGGTGATATTGATACTGCTAATGACAACACTAATTCTCTGCCATCAGTTGGTGAGTTTTCAGTTGTGTTATATATATTCTGAGCATGAAATAACAAGATGTTAATTTAGTCAAATTTTCATTTGGAGTTTTATAACAATGTCTTATTTTTTTCCCTTCCATTGGAAATTGTAAATGATGATATTAATCTATACTTTGATTGTATGAAAATAAAATCTTTTTCAAGGTGGATGATTTTTATAATTTAAAATTAGTTCTTAAATGACATCGAAAAGAATATTTTTTTTTGTGAGCTTACAAATTGGTAATGATGTAAACATTTTGAGGAGGATTTGATGTTCGGTGATAGTTAATAACCGACTGGAGTTCATTTCTTAAAATATGATGAGGATTTTAGGTTGGTCATACAATGAGTCATTAAAAATATTATTTTTCCTTTGGTCTTAATCATTTGCCAAGTGTATATTTACACTGCACATTTAATATTAACTTGTTAACAATGCCCCTGAGTCCCACACGTAGACGAGTATTAGAGTAGGTGTATTTATTAGTGTGGGAACAATGCTCATATCCAGTTTAGTATTTCATTGTTGATATTATAGCAACAATTCATTTTCACTTGTTCGACGACGAATTCAGGTTAAATTGAGGATGTCACCTGTTGGCTGAACTCATTAAGTCATGACGTGTGCATGGTGTTTCCTTTTTAAAACAGCAACCAACATTTTTTTGTTTCTTTTTTGTTTTAATTAAGAAAGTTCTATGAAAGGTCTCTACAAAAATTATTCAAAAACTCTTTTTCTAAATAAAATCTTCCTCCCTGAATAAAACATAAATGAATGAAAATCATTGACATCTAATTTGGTGGATGATTTCTAAATGCGATAGAATGGCTAAAATTACTCCGTTCAGTTGTGAAAATCGTTCTCGTAGTAATCATCTCATCTTGATACGATTTTAGAGCTTTTCAAAATGGTTTCGATGCCTCCCCTTCCCCTTCTCCGAAAGTTTTCCTTTTGAATTTGCCAGGTTTCCCTTATTTTCTAATTATAGGGACTAATTGCTTATAATATGTTTTCAAAGGGCACTCATCTCTCTCTCTCTCTCTTCTTCCGTTTTGAAAATAGGTTCTCGAGGGAGACCACGATTAATTTTCATTTTATCGTAATGCCTTCGGTGCCGTTAAAATTTGTCGAGAACTGATGTTTGACTTGCTCTAGGGTTGAGTGTCATGAACGCCTGGTATTTTATCAGCCTGCTTTTCCTTGTTGAAAGGGAATTTTGTAAGGAACATTCTGCTTTTGTTTGTTGTGCCACTCATAATTGAATCTGTATAAGTTTCTGTGCTCTATAGAAGAGTTTGAGTTGGTCTTCCATTCCCCAGGTCAATGTTTTTGCCCATAGTCTGACAGGGATAAACCAATTTCAACCCAACTTGGTATATGCATTTGTTGCAATGATGAATATTACTGTCTGGTGTATATCCTATCAGTAGTTATCAGTAATTACACGTACACAGTATCATCACAACAAACGGAAATGATTTTTATATTTAAATAAACAAATTTAATCTCAGGTGAAACTTGAATTAGGTACTTGTTCATATACTTGTAGTGAAACGGCTCGTATAATTTTCTGTGGTACAAGCTCTTGACGTGATAAATGTTCAGCAATTTGTCATATCAACCAAGTTTTCTTGGTTATAATGAATACTCGCCGGGGTTATAGGTATATTCGCCTGATTTATTACTTTTACCATAACATAGGTGTTATACATAGAACCGACATTATTTTACGGTCTACCCAACACAAGCAAAATTATATAGATAAAAGCCTCTGTTGTTTTTGAGTATTATTACTATCATCTATTTCTTTTGCCATAATTCGGAGACTTATGAAGACCACATGACCAAATGTCTGTGGTCCCAACAGTAACGGTTAGGTCGGCACAGCTAAAAAATAAGCCAGTTGTTGTTGTTGTACATAAAATCTTGCTATTGCCTACTTACTTTGTCCTGTCTCTCTTTTCCAGAGGATAGGTCCAACGCACCCTATTTTGCGCAAGGCTTTTCAGCTCTTCCCACGGCTTCTCACTCGCTTTCTGTTCCACAGACCTTCTCCACGATGCCTTAGGTTTGCCCCTCTTCCTTTTTCCTTCTAGGTTCCATGTCAGCGCCATTGTTTTTCTTGCGGTTTGTACTTAGGCCTACTACTGTACAACCATTAAAGATTTTTGGGAGGATGTGAGATTTACAAAAAAAAGGGAAATCTTCACTGACAAATTAACAACAATTAAATAGGGAAATCCTGGTAGTGACAGAACAACCGCTGACAGAAAATATAAACAATAATTATAATTGTGTTTTTCTATAAGTATCGTTCCTACTTATTTTTTGTAACAATGAACTGAAACAGTTTCTGTTACAATTCCTTTTGATTCTGAATTTGTAGAGAATCGCATCCTATTTCTGTATCGTTATCAAATTAAATATAGCTTAAGTTGGAGAGATAAAGCAACAAGAGAAAAAAATCCGGAGAAGATACTCGAGAATGGAAAAATCCAAAATATCGAATTCGATTTTCAAGTGCACACTCAAAGAGGCGTACCAAGGCCAAAGGGTTTTTTCTTTCCTTTTTTCCTTTTTGTTGAGGGTGAAATAACCACGATCAGTGGCAAAGATTGCCGATTCGGATCACGTAAATGTTATGTATCAAAATTATTTAATTAGTCCTCGAGCGTTGTTTTATAATTTTTTTTATAGAATTAGTTCGAGGATATGTTACACTCACTGGAAAGGCAATGAGTGTAAGAAGGGAGTCGATTTAATGATAACGAGACGAGCGTTTTTCGATGATGATGTTGATGACAATCCCGTAACCACTTTCAACAAGTTTTGACCCAAACTGAGTCGATTACAAACTGGCATAAATCTCAAGGGTCGTATTAGTCATTGTTGTAATGCGTTTTTGTAGGCCATGTATCGATAAATAATTTTTTTTTTGTTTTGTTTTCGTCTTGTAATAATTGGGCTTTTTGTTTCCGCAAAGTATACAGATTCCTTGTAACGTGGTATTTTGTTTCCACGTGGATTAAGGGAATTTTTGATTGGTTGTGGTTTTGGTACCGATTTTGTTTATGATGCCCCGAATCGTGTGCGTGTTTAGTTTGTTACTGCTTCCTCTTTGAGAGATTGTATCTGCCATTTACGTCACTTATACTGGTTTTCAGTTGCTGGAAGAGAAGACCATTCCTTAAAGAAAAACGTGAAATTTTGGGTTTTCCACGTGGATGAAACAATTTTTTTTTGGTCGGTTGCGGTTTTGGTACCGATTAATGACAGCCCCCGAATCGTGTGTGTTTGATTTGTAACTGTTTCCTCTTTGAGAGGTTTTATTTCATTTCTACCACTTCTCGTGTTTCTGTTATTTATACTACTTACACTGGTTTTTAGTGGCTGGAATAGAAGACCACCCCCCAAACAAAAAACCACCCGCTTGGTCACATTTCAATGTTATCTGTATAACAAGTTGAAAATCTGAAATTCGGAGAGGCAGTAGGTCAACAAAAAAGTCTTTGACATTGATCAAATTCAATTCTCGAAACAGTCCGAGATCTGTTTTAGTCGTAAACACCTCGCTCGAGTAAATTAAAATTTTTCTAAAAATCTTGTAAAATGCAGTGAGACAAGCGGCATGCCCCATGGCCGTTTTAAAAGTTTACCGTCTTCCGTAGTGCCTACCTTATATGAGTCTCTTTTGCGAGAGAGAGAGGGCAAAGACCGTTAAATAAACCTATTGGGAGGCCTTGGGTAAGTTTTTGTTCTTCGAATAAGGTAAAAATGTCTTCATCAAGGGGGCACACGAAAACTAGTATTCACGATCTTTTTTCGGTTCTGGTTTTGTTGATGGCTGGCAATCACTTTGTTTTGTTTTAAATTTTTTTTGGAGGCTGGACGAAGAGGAGGGGTGGGAAACATATTTTTATGTGTCCAGGAAGTGTATAGTTACGATTTTGTAGTTTAGTTTCTAGACAGACCGTTATTATTTAGTGGAAACGCGATTTTCTTAACGAGGAGATCAGTTTTTGAGATTAAAACCGTCTCGGTGTGTTATGTATGTGAACGTTGCGTTTGAAGGAAATTTTTTTTGTGGTTTTAGGTTTTTAATTTTTATCGTTTCCTCCGTCGAAGAATTTTTTAATTTATATGTTAATAATTGTTTTATAATTACTAAGCAGTGAACGGTTCATTGAGCACTGTTTCCAAGTTAATGCGAGGAGACGTTGTGACGGGGTTCGTGTTTTGCCGCGGCGATGGTGGTGGTGGAGGAGGAAAGGAAAAGATGTAACGTGAAAGAGAAGAAACTCTTGTTGGACGGATTCGGATTCCACGTCGAAAGTGACATCATCGGCAAAATAAATATTCAAAAATAGAATGTAAATAGGCATCGCGGAGAATTTTATTTTGACGGTTAGGTAAGATGAAGGACGAGGAAGAAACCTGAATGCGGGGAAAAGCTATGGGCGATACGTTGGCTGAACGGCATCTTCCGTCTTCTCCCGATCACGATGCACTCCATCTCGTCATTTTATTCTTAGAACCTGGTGAGTTTTCGAAGGAAACCATCGAGACGCGAGTCTTATTTACAAATCCGTACATTATTGATCTTGTAAAAAGTTCTATTTATAGAAGTAGTTATTACGTGCAAGAAAGGTATTTACAATGCCGGTTTTGAAACGTCATTATCAATGACTCGGTGGAGTATCTCGAGGTGATACCTACTACCCGCCATGGCGTTGCTCGTTAGATGCGTAAATAATGGAAATGATTGGGAAGACCTTTTAGGTCGGAGTCGTTGATTGAAATGAATTCGCGCTATAACGTCTTCCCGATCAATTCGCCGCAAATGTCAACAAACTTGTCAGTTAGATGTTGGCTTTTGGTTTATATCTAACAACTTCAGGTTCTAAGAAGCGTGAGATTACAGGAATTCAGGAACGGCGTGTAACGAGTTTAGGTTGATGAGTAGGCTTTATTATGACCATCGGGATCAAAGAATAGATTTGAGTTAAACGTTTTTTTTAACAACAAGTTGAGTCCACGAATGGGAATCCCGAATGTTAGAGTCGAAAGTCCAAAACTTTTAAATCGGTAAACAGAGTATATCGAATTTTATTTCCTTAACCCCCTCCTCTACCTCTTTCGTTGTGTGGGATTTAAAAAAATAAATTTTGATATTAATCGACTGCTTTCTATCGAGCTTTCAAATATGTTTGAGACATATTGGCGGGAATAAAATTGTGTCGTTTGGTTTAAAGGTGTTTTCTATTTTTGAAATCCTCGAGAGGAATTTGAGAGGTGATAAAGAACCTCTTTACTTTTTTATTGTATCTCTCTCTCTCTCCCTCGTGGCACTTCTTCCGGAAGTAAATTTGATTTTGGAATAAGAAATCCTTTTTATCGAGTCTCTTTTTATCACCAATTTCTTTTATGTCTAGTTTGTTGGGTTTTACGTCCAAATTTCGTTTTGTAGAATTTTATAAAAAGTTTATTATATTATATTATTCACACTTTATTGTTCCTGGAGGTTTTAAAGGAAAGTTTATTTACATACAAGTTCAAACAAAAGTATAAGTGTGACGCAATGCTTACTCCCAGTTTTATGTGTAATTGTCCAAAATTTTTATTTTGCTCATCTTTGAAAGACACCCAGTGTAGATTTGTTCCATGTTATACTGCTTCTTTTAGGTAGTATTTCTTTACTTCTCCGTAAATCGGACATACAGGCAGGAAATAGGTTATAGATACTGTTTCCCCCGTGTTACAAGAATTTTGGACTTTGGTTTGATTCCCTTTGTATACATTTCCGTTCGCTGTATTTAGTTTAAGTTGCGAAATGTATAGAGTCAGTTTTTTTTATTATAATTAAATGAATAGGTATGTTAAAGAAGTTTTTATTTAGGTTTCCAATAGTTTTTTATGGAAATACTGTCGTCATACTCCTTCCTCGTATGGCAGTGGCTCCATCTCCAGTGCCTTACCAGGCGTAAAAGCGAAGTTACGTGGCAGAAACCCTCAGACTGCTGAAGATGCCCAAGCAGTTAAGCGCTTGGTACTCAGGCTTTTTCCTTCCCGGGCCAAATTTCCATCGTGACCATTGGGACACACATCTTATATAAAAAAATCTTTTACAGATCCGGATTTAAACGCGTCATACGGGTCACCCTCAGGTCATCTGCATGTACATCTGTCAGGCTGTTTCTGTATATATTTTCTGTATATTGCCCCACAAAGATATGTTGAGGCAAGCAGTGTTAGCAGTTTCTGGGCACAGGCCCGAACTGATCAGGTAGTGTGTTCCAGAATTCAGGCTTAACAATGAGCAATTGACCTTCTCACAAATTTTCACTCAATCGGTTTCTACTGGACCAGTGGGCCACTCAATAGAGCTTGGTGGACCGCAGTTTTAGTACCAAGGAATTAAGCGGACGAAATATGTTACTGTAGTTTTTAGACAGTGACAATGAGATGTCTAGTTTTTCAATTATATCAGTGGTAGTTTACCTTAAAGTATTTTATTTATTTATTTTTACAAAATAATCTGATTATTGTTTTTGAATGAACGATATGGCTATCATCTTGTATACTCAGACAAGTCAAAACACTTTTTATCATTCGGGTGTGGCATACTTTCTACCACGCCAAACTCATAGAAATTTGACTTGCACCACTGTCCACAGCAGTTAAGTTACTTTCAGTTAATGCTCAGTCAATACTTGATATTTTACGCCAGGGTAGGGAAAAGGTTTTCTTACTCAAAAAACAATACTGCTTGTCAGGGAAGTTGTCTGTAGACGCCTCTTAAATTTTTTCCTCACCCAAAGAAAAATTAAAACAAATTAAATAAAAAGTTTCGATTTCATTACCGTCGTCAAGAAGGATATTAGAGGTCTTGAAAGTACAAGAAAAACAAATCGACAGAAAGATTAAACCCGTCCAAGGACTAAATTAGTTTGTTATTCAAATAATGCGGCGAAAATTTCGCGGAAAATAGGGAATTTTTTAGGCGCAAATAGGAATTACC
The DNA here is from genome assembly GCA_016920875.1 of Columbicola columbae. Taxonomy (NCBI): domain Eukaryota; kingdom Metazoa; phylum Arthropoda; class Insecta; order Psocodea; family Philopteridae; genus Columbicola; species Columbicola columbae. The sequence continues at coordinate 14,606,389 of JADMLL010000006.1, read as the reverse complement.
GGAAATAAATTATGTCAATCGACGTAAATGACCAATTTTTTTTCTTCTTTTGGGGAAAATCACGAAGTCGGGAAAATGACTTTCCGGGATTATCAAAGGAGGTGGCTTGGGTACGTGGAGAGGAGAAAGGAGAAAGCATAACGGAGAGGGGGGCGGAGGGTAAGATACGGCTCTGCTTGTTGATTTAAATAATTGCTGTCCGCTTTAATGGGAATATTAAATTTTATCGGATCCGACATTTTAATTTAATCTGCATATTTATTCGTCAATGAGGCTAACATTGTGGACTCCATTTATTCAGGGCCGTATTGTTTTTTTTTTTAAGTTTCTTGCGTGTTTGTGTGATTTTTTTTTCATCCCCCTCCCCTTCCACATGAGATTTGTGGTCCTGTTAGATTTTTTATAAAATTTTCTTTTAGTTGTTGTTTTTATGTAGATTATTTTTACACGATTTGAGTAAAGTCTGTGATTGAGTTAGCGAGGCGAGTCTTCGGTCACATCCTGTTATACGTCAAGGATGAAAAACGAGTTTAAAACTCAACTCATTTATTTTTATGCGATTTTTAGAATAAATTTTTTAATATGGAATCTACCAAGAAGTTACTATTTGATTGAACTTACGTGTAAAAATAATTTGATGTACCGAAGATGGTCCTGTCAATGTAAAAAGACATGTAATCCCAAGAAAAGTGTGTTAGTGAATATATCTTCTTACATAAAAATTTTTTGAAGGAATATATTGTTATACAGAATTTAAACTGATGTGGTATTTCATTCCAACAGGACTGGGACACAGGCAGTAACACTTACTTATATAATATTACCTATATTAGATGGGTATACCGAGGCCTTAAATCCCTATTGTTATACTTTTCATAACTTTTTATTATTATCACTTATATTATTGTTTGCTTCTTTTTGCTAACTTCTTCTTTCTACCGATCTCTTACTATTCTGCTCTGTATTACACTCCTACTCTAACTCTCGGTGTCAGGGCACTGTTATGTTCCCTTGGTAAAGAAACTTCTATAGCTAGACTCCTGTGAGACTTTGAGATAGGTGGCAGTTAACTGGAGGAGAGGGAGATTCGGGCCATTAGAAAAGATGTTTATGCTATTTGTTATCAAAATAGACAAATTGATTTAGAAAGAAAATGCGTTTCTGAAGGAAAGAAAATTAGATTTAGAAAGAAAATTTGAGTTTCTGAAATGTCTAATTTTAAAGAGAAGGATGAATGAAAGAAAATAATAACCCGCAAAGGGGTAGAGATGGAAGCGTTTTATTCGAAACTATAAAAAACACTCGTCTAGAACTTTGGATGGGTGAGGAGAGTCTGGGAAAAAGATCAAAGACCTAAAAGAGAGAAAGCTTTAAATAAAATCTGACAAGGAAAGGACAGTTGTGGTAGTTTAGACATCAAAGGAAAAACTAGCGCGGTTTTGGGACAGAGGTATATGGTAGAAAAAGGCTTATCTCTTCTAAATTCTTTAGAAAAATTTTTTTGACTTGGATTAGTGGTCTTTCGCGTTGACAATAAGACTACCTGTTAGCTTTTGTAACAGTTCCTCGTTTGCCTTGATAACATTTCTATATAGTTTGGACAAAATTTTCAAGCAAGAATGGAGCTCGCGCTTCTCTGTCATTTGCCTTATGTCCCACAGGCACATTCATTCCTTTCGCAGGATCTTCTGCTCAACTGGGACATGAACGGAAGTCCAATTGTTTAATTAATGTCATTCTTTGCCATATAAATATTTATTTGAAACATTCAAAGTATTATTGTTATCTGAATTCGGGGAAAAGAGGGCCAATTAAGATGTCAGTAACGAAAAACACAAAAAAGGCGTTTTCGAAAATCAAACAATTCAAAATAATTCTAATTGGCTGTGGGACGAGGAGGGGAAGGGGGAGACGTCAGCCAATTAAGTTTCCTCTCATTCATTATTACTCTTTTAATTTAGTGGAATCGATTTTGACATACTTTTTTTACAACCCTTAAATTAAGGGCGCTTTAGAGGAGAGACTTGTAGAAGGATAATGGTCGAGTTGTTATTATTTTGTACGATGTCTGATAGACATCTCTCTCTTATTGTTTTGACGGTTATTTATTGAAAAATAGTAATTACTAGAGAGTGTGTCAAAGGGATTATCTCGGTGTTTACGAACCGGAAATAGAAACATAAACCTATTTTAACGAAACCTCTCGCACGGAAATTAATCATGTTTGAAGTTCGAAATAGTGTCTGTTTGGATGTGAAGTGTCTCGTCAATAATGTTACGTATTTTTATTAATAGATTTTCTGGAACTTTCTTTTATTTTAATAACTCCAAGAATAGCTTATCTCGACGTAATTTTTGAGATTTCAAGGTTAAATGTCGTTTTGGTGTTTCACCTTTGTGTGTAACAGTCTTCGAGTCACAGTCCTGTAGTGGTTCCCTCTGTAATGGTTCGCTGGGTATAAAAACCAGGTTGGATGGCAGGAGTTCTTAGTCTAGTGAAGATGTCCACGACCGTTAAGTGGGCGGAACGTCCAGCTTGTGCTCTGTTGACAGAGTGTGTGTATTGTGCTTTTTAAACTGCGTACGTGGTATTCTACCACAGAAGAGGCACAAAAGGGCCATCTTATATTTATTCATGTAAAGCGTAACTGGTTTCTAATAGGAAGACTTGTCACGCGATGGTAATAACAGTATAATTGCTGACAGGAAACACCTCAGACTCAAGCAGTGCTTGTCCTCTAATTAATATGTGTGTCCAAATTAGGTTGAAATGGGTTTGGAGTAATTGTTTGTTACGATACACAAACCAACAGGACGTTATAGCGATTCAGCGAGATGACTTCCGGAAATAACCAGTCAAAAGGGATGTTTCGTAGATAGGACATCATGATGTCCAAAGAGTGGTTACTCACTTAACCTTGGATCAAGTCCCTAGGACTCTTGAAAAGGTTTTATAGTGAACGAATCTAGGATTAAGAAGAAAGCTGAAGGGGGTTGGGAGACGGAGAGAAAGTTCTTCATCGTTATGGAGGCCCTGTTCAAACGTGATCCTCTGATGAGGACAGTTTTAAACGTGGAACAAAGAAGTCTTTTCAAATGGTTTTGAAAATGTTTATTAACATCTTAACGAGTTTACACCCCGGGTTTTGGGTCTTGAGGGACTCGGGAGCATTGACTTGGCGGGGGATGAGGAGTGAGGGTAAAATGACCCAAATCTTGAATTGAAAATTTATTTGAATAGGTGTTATATAAACATGAAAACACGAAAGTGGCCAAAAATACATACAAACTTTCCTGGACAGCCAATTTTCGAAAGTGCGTTGGAAAGAAGTAAATTTGGAATTGGAATCAGGAGATGAGTATTAAGTCTTGAAGTGTAACTGTAAAGACCGGATGTCGAGATTAAGCTTGAAAGGTTTATGGAATGGCTGCAGCGATTTTTGGAATACCCTGAAAATTCTTTTAGTAAGAATACAATCTTATCTATTCATCTTTCTTTCATGTTCATCTATTAACCTCTCTTATTGTCTTCGTTTCGCTGTTGTTCATGGATTTATTCCTTCGTCCTTCTCGTCATTGATGCCAACCTCAAGTCAGCTGTCGGGAAAATAAAAAGATTTAATCGCATCGTCTTGGAGTTGTTTAATATTATTCGTGTCTTGGAAGGATTTGACTCGGAACTTAATGGACTTTTACAGAATGTTTCTCTCTCTGTCTCTCTCCTTCTTCTGTCGTACTTTCTCTCTCTCTCGAAGCGAAGCATAAACTTGCATTTATCGGCAATAATTGGCAGGGCTCCTAAATTATTTAATGGTTTTCTATTTTCTGTTCAAAGAACAATTTTTATTGATATTTCCACAGATAGTGACACTGAATGTCACCCTATTTTTTCTTTTACTACTTTGTATTTTCGTGAAAGCTAAACAAAAACCTTCGGTGGATAATTGATTTCCCAACAAATGAAAACAATAATAACACATAATTCTGTTTGCTGAATTCGCATTAATTCTCTCTCTCTTCTTCGCGGATACGGTTGGCTGCGTTGAATTTTGCCAACTTTTCGTACTCTGCTCTCTGATTGTGTCCATTTTTCCTTCTTGTTTTTGTTTTTGTTTCTTTCGAGCTGTTTCACGGACGTCCTTCGGTGTTATCAAGGTGGCTATTGTCGGTTTCCTGTCCTGGAGTCGGGTCAGTTCTCTCTCATTTTGTTCTGAATGCGACTCGGTTTGTGTTGATGCGGATTTGATGGTGTGATGTTTGTGTTGTCCAAGAAATTTTTCCTTTTTTTTTGGGGGGGGAGGAGGTTAAAAGTGGGTTGCTTATTAGGAAAGCATTTGGGACATGGTACATGTAGGGCTTGTTCGATAAATTCCCGGAATGATTTTTAAAATCAGTATCAGTCTGTAGTATTTTCAGCACTTTTCAAAGTAGAAAATAATCTTGAAGTTAGTAAGAAGCTTAAATCTACCATCCGAAGCTCCTCTCTGACATCCAGCGCTACCAACTGTAACAATTAAGGAAACTTTTGAGATGGGTCCTACTATATTCAGGAAGGTTTATTGCCGAACCCGTCCGTCTTTAAAAAATCATTTTTCCAGTGTCAGTCTACAGTATTTCCAGAACTTTTCAAAGTAGCAAATGATCTTAAAGTTAGTATGAAGCTTAGTTTGAAGCTATGCTCTGCCAGCCAGCGTTACCAACCGTAAAGAATCATTTCGTGAACTTTTGGGACCTGTCCTGCTATATTCAAGAAGCTTTCTTGCGAAATCTTACAGGAATCGCGTCCGTCTTTAAAAAAATAATTTTTTCAATATCACTGTACAGTATTTTCAGAACTTTACTAGATAATAAATATTGAAGTTAGCAAGAAGCTTAGATTTTCCGGCCTAAGCTGTATTATGGCAGCTAGCCTTACCAGCTGCAAAGAATCATTCCGAGAACTTTTGGGACATATCCTGTTCTATTTAAGGATAATTTATCTTGCGGAATCAAGGAATTGCGTCCGTCTGAAGGTTATTTTACTATTTAGTTGGAAATTTTAAAGACAGTCATTTTAGGACGTTAATTTTTCGTCTGCTTGTCAGTCCTTTTCCCACTCACATTAGAAAATTATGTAATTTACGTAGCAGTCTATTTTAAATTAATTTTTGGCGTTATGCGAATTCGGGTAATTATTGAACGTGTCCGTTTTGTCTGTTTGAAATTGAACGCACTTATCGCATAAAATGAAATGTGTGGTCGCTCTGTTAAGGAGAAAAGAGGATAGCTCGAGGAAATTTGAGAGAAATTTTAATCCGTTCAAAGGGATAGTGGACAAGAAGTTACACCTTGGAGGATTGCTTCTGATCTCTCTCTCTCTTTCTATTTAAAACACATGTTGAGCGTGGCCTGGGATGGGAGGGGGGTGTTAGGAAAATTAAAAGGACCCCTGAAAGTGTTAATTTGAATGGTTGGTTGGGTTTTGTATGTTGGTTTCTCAAGTACATAAATTGAGATTGTGTCCGAGAGTGAGCCGGTTAATATTTGGCAGCGAGTGGGTGGAATATGTGATGAGTGATTCAAAATAATTGTGGCAAAAGCTCTCGGCCTCTTGCGTAAAAGGTTGTTACGGGTTTTGGCATTGTTTTGCTTTAGTCACTCTCGAATTAACTTTCTTATTTGTCTGTTATAGTTCGCTGGGTTGCTTTATTTTGTTCAGTACCTGCTCTCACGTTCCGATAATTCTTCTTTTTATTTGTTTGTTTTTGTTTGGAGAGCTTTTTGAGACTTTTCTTCAATGGAAAGGATGTTTCATAATGTTCTGCGTTATCCTTATTTTCATGACTCCTTGGTGGTGTTGTTTTCTTGGAGATGTATAGCTAGGGCCCGACAACCTTTTATAGTAGTAACTATAGCTCTAATAGCGTACTTGCTTTCATTATTTTTATTTCCAGAGCAGAAAAACTCCTCGAACAAATTTCAGTGTACCCGGAAGCTGTGGGGTTGTGTTATTTATTCTCCAATTGAGTTAACTGGGTTAAAAGTTTTTAGCCCTCACTGGTTTCGGAGGCAATATTTGGTGGTTGGGAAACTCTTCTTGAGGACCTTTATTCTGGTTATATGTTTTCCTGGAAACTTTCCTGGTTTCGTTCGTTTTCCATTAGCTAAAGGAAAGAGAACGTTGTTAAAAATTTATTATGGAAGTTTGTAGATACCATTTAATGGTACGCTCGCGTGTTTCGTTGTTTTATTTTTTTGTAGCTTGATTGCATTATGTAGATAGAAAGATAAAAAACGTCACCCTAATGGCCAGTTAGCTGGATAACTCCATCTCCTACCAAAAGCAGTTAAATGTTACTTGAGTTACGGGGATTCCCGTGTAGAAATGTTTGGGGACTAGAAGAAGGTCAAGTTTTTTTTGTTCCTTTCTTTCTTTTATCCACACGTGCGTCGGGGAGGTAAAATGATGGAGAAGGGATGATTAAATAAAGATGGGAAAAATCGATCGACATGTGTAGAAGTAATTGTGAACGTGTCGGAGAGTTTCGAAAATTGGTTCTATATATATCACTGAATAGAAACAGGTTACGAATTAATATTCTATTTATAGGATTGTGCATCAGCCAGAAATAGAACTTCATGATTCCCATCTTTCTTCCTCTCTTCGTCCTTCATTCTTCTCTCTACCATCCCTCTTCCACTAGTCTTTTCTTTCTTTCACGTTCCCTTTTTCTCTTTGCTTTTTTTGCCTCTCTTTCTGTTACTCCCACGTCTTCGACATAATTTGTTTGCCTGGTTTCTTTTTTTCTCTTGTTCAACGCGTTGAAATTAAGCTTCTTTTCTTGAATCTTGTTTCTTCTTCTAACAGAGCAATGAAGCGTAGAATTTTTATTGGTAGGTGAAATATCTTATTTCGAAAGCTCGAGGTTTTGAATGTGGTCGTAAGTAATGATCCCACTGATGGGTGATTGGTCTTTGTATTTAATTACCCGGTATAGTTTAGAAAGTATTTCAAACTTGCCCGGATTCTACATGTGACAGGTAGAATTGTAATTTTGGGTTATTGCAACATATCTTTGAGCGTTGATAGCTGACAGTTATAAGGAATATGGGATTAAAGACTCGTGGCTTCTTATTTTATTTATTTGTTACAAAAGTATTTCAAAGCCTAAAGTTTAAGCTTTGTAATGCTTTAATAAGAATAATTAACCCTTTCGCTATGGGCAGGTTCTCTGCCGCGGTACTATCGTACGGAGAGCCACTATAATGGCCCCTATTACCTCAGTGGCATCTTGTGGAAGGCCACTATAGTGGCCCTTACTAGTAAAGGTTAATATATTGACTAGTAATGATTATGTACCGACCCCTTTTTTGTCCTTGGGCAAAAGGAGAATCACAAATATTACAATGTATACTAGACTATCGTATGCCACACTACACTATACTATTTAGACTAACCGCACTAACCAATTTAGTACATTTGCTAAACAAACAAAATAAAAATTTTTATTTTTAGGCCTTGTTTGTGTATTAATATATACTTCTCAGAACTTTGCTTTGAATCTTTGTCAGCAATGGCATGACTGTCTGCTCCAGCCCACTGAACTGAGTATTTTTTATTTCACAAATTTTTACATTCCTTCAATGGTACTCTAACTACCCTTAAAATTTTGCTTTCCGCCCTCTAACGCCCTTATTCCTCAAAGGCATTAGCACAGTTCTGTTAGTGCCATCTTGTTATAGGCTCAGTTTGTAGTTCCAAATTTGAAACTTGGAATTGACCTCGATTGTCAGTTTATTTTTTGTGTGCAGGTTCCTATGACTTGTCACTCCCTATGTATTTCGTTTTATACAGGACATCTACTCTTTTCTTATACTGTTGTTCATCGTCCGCTGCAGCCACCTGCTTCTTTTATGTCTTTGGTCTGGAGTTTCTATTTCTTCAATAATTTTTTTGTTGTCGTCCTCGTGTCACACACAAACTCACTCTCTCTGATTAATTTTCATGGCATGTTCTTGTATTTATTTCATAAATACTGCACAAATTTTCATATTTATCTGATTTTCAGCATTGTCAGTGAAAGCAAATTCTTTCTGTCATGTTTATTTATTACTTAATTCACTTAATGGAATGTTAGAAAGCGTCTCATAAAATTATCGATTAATGGCACTCCGGTATATTTTATATACAGTATTTTTCTTCTAAAATAAAACTCAGTACCAAGTTATACCTGTACATTCACATCGACGATCAGACTATTCTCAAAGATATAAGTCGCTGGTTTGGTAAAGACAGAAGCACAAATTCCCGGATTGAAACAAGTAAAACAATAAGAAAGAACATAATCAACGAGAACGCTATTATACTAATTGGAACAACCTCTCAACAGCATATATATTTTTCAACAGCACATCATTTTCCTTTCAGTTTGGTTGTTATAGTTAATTTGTGAATTTATGGGTATAACTAAGCAATAAACACTATGCGCCACAAAGTCTATATAGTTATAGTTAAGTTTTTATCCTGTTTTCACCCTTTTTGGGTATAACAGGGTGCGGGAGGAGGATTTGAACTCGTGACTATAACTTATTAGTCTGCTATTTAACCATTATACCACAGACCTCCCAAGTTTTATATAATTTTATGTATATTTAGAATTGTATTGTTAGTGGAAATATTTATCTGCGTGGAAAATTCGAGTCAGGACTGGCAAAGGTTTTTGTTTGGGAGTAATGGCTTAAGGGATTCCAACAGCAAAATATTGGATTTGGTTTTATGATGGGTCGGAAAGGCGATATCGAAAACAAAAAACGTTAATAAGCTCGTGATTGAAACAGAAAATGGAAAGCAATTTGTAAAAGTAAAATGATGATGTTCAATCAAGAGTAGTCGAAAATAAATAGCCCGGGATAAAAATAGATAGTCAAAAAATCGTGTGGACCTACATCCACCCTTTCTAATTCTATTTATTTATTTATATTCCGTACGGAACGTTATTTATATCCTGTTGCTTTTTTTTCTTCAAAATATTCGTGTCTTTTGTTATATTCGCGGCAGTTGTGGGCTGCGAAGATCTCTCTCTCTCATTTTGTATTGTTTCTATCTCTTTATCCTGTTTCGGTTTTTTCTTTGTGTGCGTGCGGAAATTGTGATTAAGGTTTTGGATTATTCGAACTGTTGGGTTTTCCTTTGTATTTTCTCTCTCTCCCTCAACCCCTATTCCCGGCCTTTTCTTTCTCATTTTTTCCTTTTTATTAAATTTCGGGTTGAAATGTATTTTTAGACATTTTTTCGGTCTGAAATATCCTTTTGACTTTATTCGGGTGGATGAATTTTCCATATCCTCTGCATTTTTTCCCCATCCTGCTCTTCTTTCTCTTCACCGTTTTTTGGATTCCTTTTTTTTTCATTCATATTTTTCCTCCTTCCGCTTGGAATGTTTTTCGAAAGCTTAATGTTTATTTATTTTTCCTAAAAAGTTTTTGGGAAAAAGGAAATTTAATAATTCAGGAATTTTATTTTGAAAATGGTTAAATTTAATATTTCCGTTTCGGAAACGAGAAGGTTGAGTTATTTTTATTTTATTTATTTATTTTTACAGTTCTGCTTCTTCTTCTTCTTCTTCTCTCTCTCTCTCTCTTTCTTTCTGGGTCTATAAATATATATATCTCTTTCTTATATTGTGCGTTAACGGGGTAAAGGAAATTGGTCGTAACTTGTGTTAGGCTTCCTTTTTTTATTGTCTTGTTATCGATACTTTCTTTTGTGGGTGTTCTTTTTGGAAAACTTTTATTTAGTAATTGAAAATGTGCCATTTTGAGCTTTTTCCCCTCCTCGTTTCGTCCGTATCGAGGTCACTGTTTATAGAAACTATTTTTTGTTCTCACTTGCTCCTCACTTTTTCTTGCTCAATGTGGTGTAATCGTTCTAACATCTCTTCTGGTGGATTTGTATTTTCTAGTTTCTCCGTTGGGTTTTTCATGGGCTTGTGTTATGACCCATGTTTATCTATTTAGTTTCTAAAACACTTCATAATGGTGTCGTTGAGTGTGTTTGTGAGGATTTGGTTTTTCTGATCTAAGAGGGGTGGGTTGGAAACTATTTTTCTTTTCGGAATGACATTTTGGTTTTTATTTATTTATTTATTTCTTAGCTTCGTACATCTTCGGGTTTTATTTCAGTTGTCCTTTCGGTTTTTTAGATTTATTCGTTTGGCTTAGAGTCGTTTCGTCGGCCATTTCTCTTTTTCCTCTTTTGAGTTTATTATTACCTGCCTTCAATCTTAGGTTTTATTGGGTCTGTTGCTTATTTTTCTTCCTGTTTTGAATAGAATAAATAAAAAAATACGTTTTGAAGGCGTTGGGACACTTTTCATGGATTCATATCCCAATTTTCCATTTTCCGTTAGACCGGAAGTACATATGCCACTCATTCCCATATCTCTCAGAAATTTCTTTGATTGTTGACTATTAGGACAAATGCTTGGTTTTGAGAGAGTTTCCCAGACCCCCAAAAAGTTGTTGCTTTGGACTAGTACCCAGAAAAATTTCCTTGAAGGAAAAGAACGCAGTTACCTGTTATTGTTTGTCCTTTTAAAAGCTTTGAATTTAGCACTTCTTTGGCGTGTTCATTAATCTTTCGTAATGGAGAGAAAATATTTTAAGGAGCTTTCTAGAAAAAAAAATTATAATGAATTGGTCTTGAGTGCGTGATCATAAATTTTAAATTTTTATAATTTGTTTTGAAAATTTTTATTGAGTAATAGAAGCTTTAAAGAATGAATGGATTTTCCAATTTTCCTCTGTTTGCTGTTGTTTTTGGCGGGGGGCGAGCAAGGGGGAGCTTTTATTTTTTGTTTGAATTAGAATAATTTTGTTTGAGATTCAGTTTACTCGAGACTTTGAATGGATTTTTGTTTAATGTCTGATTGGTTGTTCCGATTTTTAAGCCTGCTTCACCCTTTTGGTGGCTGTTGCTACGTTTTTTCTCTTGGTTTCCAGTTTTCGAAAATTGAACGAAGGCTTACATAAAAGCGTTGTGTATTAAATCTCATAAATGTTCCTCAGATTTCTATTATAATATCCTTAGTTATATCCGATATCTTATATTAAAATGACATTGCACACCTGTGGGGCGAATTAATTTCAAAAATATTGCACGCTTGACTGTTTGTCCTCAAATTTCGTAGAAATACATTAAATACAACTTGGCATCAAATTTATGTAAAGATAATATGTAGTTGATATATAATACACTGGGTTGCACTAAACATTTTATGGAAGAGCCACAGCCAAAGAGTAAAAGAGCCGCACTTTGCCAGCCTCTAATGTAATGAATCAAAAGGGAGAAGTTCGTAAAATTATTCTAACCAGGTTTTGATTGTGTGTACAGTTCAGTCAGACTTTATGATAGATATATTTAAAGACAATGGACCGCTGGCGCCGTTTTTTTTTCTTGTCGAATAAATCTAATATTTACAGAAGATATCTTTGATTTTACATTTGAGAAAGGTATAAATAGCAATCATTGGCATGTCTTGTTAAACAAATTTTGGTTGTGTTCATGCGTTACGTGGCAGAATGTGAGCTTTGAGCTTTAGGGAGAGAGGGAGAAATTAATTCCTACGTTGTTTCCAATAAAAGTTTGTCCCGTTATAGAAAGCGGCGATGGGATTTTTCCGAGTGTTTATATAACGAAACAAAATTAGGATGAAGCGAGGATAATATTGCATTTTTATTATTTTTAGAGCATTGGGAGAGGAAAAAAATCGGAAAGCTAAAACGGGTCGCATTCAATTCCAGTCTCTTTTCAAATAATTGAGAAAGAGAAAAAAAGAAATATGTATAACAATAATAACAGTAGAAGTACAGTATGTGGTTGCTCCACGTGACCTTGAAGTTATTTTCGTCTTCGCTTACTATTGGCTTATAAATCCACCGCGTGGAAGTGTGTTGTTCTGTAAGAAAACCGAAGGCTGTCATAAGGAAAAGAAAGACGGTCGACAGTTTTCCCCGTTATCTCCGAACGTTTGCCTCTCTCTTCAAATTTGAATAGCATGTCAGTTCCCGTAAGTTAAACATAGTCAGCAAACGGCAAAAGCTTTCGCTTCGTCGAAATCAACAGAATTGCCAAACAAAATTGTTTTTTCTTTTCTTTTCTTTTTTTTACATATTTTCGCTGGGACTTTTTTTTTCGCCTCACTTTAGGTTGGCGGTATTGCGTATTCGTTTCAATTAGTGCCCGAGCTTTTTGTTGTTGGTTTTTTTTTTGTTTTCTACTTTTCTTCGTGATTCGGTCGGATTCGATTTTTCACGTTCGGCTCGGTTTTTAATGTGGTTGTGGTGTTGTCATCGTAGTCATCGTTGTTGTTGTTGTTGTTGTCTTCGTACAATGAATGACTGTTCTCACGTGGCGTAATTTATCATTCGGTTTTTTCCGATTTGTTTTTAATAACATTGTTGTATCTTTTCGATGGGAAAAGTTCAAAGTTTTTCGCTCGAAAACATTCAGTAACGGTAATAATCACAACAGTTAATGGATGGAAACTGTTTTTAAGGCGGTGGACGCTGAACAATTTTTTTCTCTTTAAGACCAATTTTCTTGTGTTTTTTTTATATTTTTTTGTAATATGGTGATGTGTGTCTTCATGTGATCTGTTGCTGTTGTTGTTTTTTTAAAAACTAAAAACATCTTATCAGGATATTTGTTGTTTTGTATCAGGGTCGCCTAATGACAAAGTATTTTTTGCTAAAAGTAAGTTTTTTTCTGTTTTTCTGTTTTTGTTTTTGCAATAGCCTTGCACAGCTTTCGAATTGTACAGACTTTCAAAAACTGATTGTGAAAGGTAGTTGAAATCATTATCTATGGAATTGTTATCTTTTAAAGACGCCATGTCATTTTTTTGTCTTTGTTATTTTTAGACGAGTATTTAACAGATTATTTTTTGTTTTGTTTTTTTTTATTTGCCTGAGAGAAAATCCCTCTCCTAGGGCATTTTGAAATGACTCCAAATTTTCAGATTGATTGATTTTTATTATTGAATTCTAATTTAATTGGGCCAAGTTTTTGCTCTCTCTCTTTTTGCTTCCATCTGTCAAAAAATAGATTTGGATATTTATTTTGAAATGGTTGGTATGGATTTTGATAAATTTCAAAATTTTAAAAAGCTTCTCCTCTCTCTCTCTTTCTCGCGTCTTTATTATTAACCGAAATTTATTTCAATCATTAATTTCAGACCCCTTTGGTGGGGCTAAACAAATTTTGAATTTTTCTCCTCAAAAAATTGAGCTGTAGAATTGATTTAAAAACTTTATTGGGTTACCACATGTACACAACGTGTCATTAAGTACAGCAGAGTACCCGCTGTTGTATAAGAATATAAATAAATAAATAAAATGGGTTTGGAAAAAGGTTGAAGGGAAAATGGGTTTAGTCCTGTCGATTTTGGTGTATTTTAGAATTGTTAGATGAATGGGTTGAGCTGCAAATTATTACGTGAATAGAAATTGTCTTAAGTTGCGTTTGCGGGTTTTAAAGTGTTTTCAGTTCCAGATGGAAAATTTGTTAAAAAATTTTTTTTTAATATTTATTTTTTGCTGCTGTTGTTTCTTCGCTGCAAGTCTAATTTTGTCGATGCACTTGAACTAAAAATAGTTTTTGACGTTAAATCGGATATCGGGAAGAAGGGAAACGGGTTGGGAATGAGGAAAAACGACCTTCGAGTCGATTACTTTGGCACGAGGATGAAAAAATACCGGGAAAGAGGAAAAGGGAAAATTTTGGAATTTCCTGGATGAAATGATGAGGTGATAGTAAATGAGTTTGGTGATTATAGATAGTGTCAAGTTCGAAATCGAAAATTGTAAATTTTCTTGGTAGTTTTCCCTCCCAGAATTCGAATTTTGGGATTGGGACTTAGTCTGTTAATATGGCGGACTGAGATTCACATCTTGTTGGCTATGTTTTTGACGTGTCGTTGCCAGAAAATTATATTTTCATTGATATAATGATAAAACCATCCTCATTTTGAGAGAGTGAATTCTTATGTCACTCACAATTTGGATGAGCTTTCAGCACTTGAGTCTAAAACGGGAAAACTAACCGAAGATGAATTTTCCGGGGGGAAGAAAATCTGCAGGATGAGAAAGCACAAAAAAAATTTTTTTTTAATACTAATCGAGCTCAGTCACTCTCTATTCAATGGTCCGAAAATTCTTGAGCTATTTTTGCAAGAATTTAAATTTAAAAATAGAAAACGTTAAAAAGTCGAAGCAGGGATCTGGTTTGTTTACAAACATCCAACGGATTTTTTTGCGCCTGTTTCGTCGATAGGACTGGGAAAAGATTTTTGAGAATTGCGTCGGTGAAGACTAACAGAAAATAAATTCAGATCTTGTCCTCCTCCTCCTCCTCATTCGGTTCGTCCCATTCTCCCGCGGACACTTTTATTATTATTATTACTTTCTGATTTGAAAATAAAATCAATTAGTTCTCACAAGCATATCATGTTGGCTTGCCAATAAGACTGACTTTTTATTTATTCTTGTTTACAACCGAGACATGGAGTCAATTATTGACTTAGATTCATTCATAACACTGACCAGTTTCAACTTTTTAAGTTCAATTTTTATTTAACGCACACAACAAGGACCCAGCCAGCAAGTGAAAGATAAAAACATTTAAAATACGAATCAGATATAAATCAGTGACGTATGTACGAAGTTATTAAAATTCCAATCGGTTTATTAAAGGAAAAAAATGTCGGGATGGCGGTGATCAAGAGTTATAAATAACTTTTTTTTGCTATTTATTTATTAAGTTATTTCGTTCAGGTGATTGAGTGAGTGCATTTGTTTGATATAATTGATTAGCTATTGAATTCAGTGATAAAATAAAACGTTATCGGGAGAGGAATGAATAAATAAATCAGAGAAAAGTCAGAGAAGTGAAATATGGTTATCCGTTGGGAATTTCGCGTGTTCGGTTTTCTGTTGTAGGAGGCCGGTGGAGGTGGTGTGGGAGAGGGTGGGCTGGTTGTTCTGGTGGTGGTAGTGGTAATGGAACTGAGGTAAGAATAACTCATTTCAAAATCAATAAGTTTCAGGGTCACGAAGTCCATTGAATAAAAATAAAGTAAAATAATTATTGTTTATTGTCTGATTATTATTATTAATTGCAACACGAGAGCGCGCGATGTTACGGTTTATTTTTTGGCGCGCGAGGGATTTTCAAAAAAGTGTTGATGTGGTTTTGTGATTGCTTTGTTGTTAATTTCTTTTGCTTTATTTTTGTCAATTTCTCTGATAGAAGGTAATGTCTAACCGAAGAATTGCTTTAGTGTTAAGTTTGGTTTACCTCTAACAGTAGATTTGGCATTTCTTAGTCATTCTATTATTAATCATATTATGAGAACGCTAATGTCCTATACAGTGTTAGTTTGCTTTAGTCTAGTTTTAATCCCGTTTTGCACCCTTGTATATAAGATGATACTGACGACCATGACCTCTGTAGTCGAATCTTTAACCACTACGTAATTTGGAAAATGTCTTTCGGCGTTGTCGTGTTACCGCGAGTTATCGAAATGAATTTCGATGATTTGTTTTACAATAATATATTATTATATTCATACAGAAATTACACTGATTTCACAACATTGCGATAAAAAACCAAAGAAGAAAAAACGTTATTCTGAGGTGGTGTCGTGTTCACCTAGTTAATTTGACTGTATCACTGATAATTTTAGACTCCTCCCTTGCCTCTGTCAGTTGTATTTATACCCAAGATTTACGCGACAGAACCAATGAATTAGAATGAATGAGAACAGCCCTAAAAGATCTATAGATAGTTGATTCCTGATGAGCCGGAGCTTGTTTATAAGTCCATTTGCACCTTATGATCTTACACCTGTACAAATGATAGGGGATAATGCCGTTCAATGAAGAAATGATACTGAGTATGAGCGGAGCTATCATCCATTAGAGTACCTATCGTATCCTGCATATGCTTATTTGAACAACAAGAATGTGATGGAAACACAACAGCGTGCTGTTTGCATAAGAAAATTCCATGACACAATTTGTTAAAAACTACAATCATCGCCTTAAAATATCATTTAGTATTATAAACCAACCCCATTCTTGTGTAGCACTACATTTTTGATATACTACAGAGCATTCTAATAACCGTGAGTTCTTTAAATAAACAAATATTGAAGTGGCAAACAAAGGTTGTCGATGTAACAGTTTCATATAACACATAATATAAAGATAATTTTTGATAATAACAAAATTACAGTTTGAATTGAGGGTGCTAAATTTAACTCAATTTATTTTTATTATTTTGCACAAAAGGGCTAATCTTGTTTGGTTTTGTAAGCTTTTCCCCCCGCTTCGTCGAAAAGCCCACGCTCATTTAGTATTTGATTCGTAATTAGTCGACGTGCTCATTAAAATTATTTAAAAAGAAAAAGTGAAAAATTTCCCAGCAGAATAGGTCACCTTCAATCAGTGGTGACGAGTAAACTGTGCTTTAGGCTAAGTCCATTGAGTTTGATTTATCTCTGTATTTATTTATTAATTAAATTAATTGTTTTAGTCATCTGCAATGAAAGTTTGGACACTTGCGTAAAAATCTTTAAGCTCTCCCGAATTTCGCGCATAATTGGTTTCTGAAAGTTTGTGTGAATGGTGGATGTCCGAAATTAGAGGGAAAAAACTGTTTGAAAGTATTTATTTATCAATATGTATACATGATGAAGTTAAATATTCAATAAGTTAGAGTCTGGTGGCTAGTCTGATGTCCTCTGAGAGGGGGCAACCGAGTAACCTACGTGTGGCGTACAATATACCTTCAGAGGAAACATCCGACTTCCAAAGAATTGAAAATGTGACAAATACCGAATTGTGGGAAAGTGGAATGTAAGAAAGTCAAGGGTCCCTCTATATATTATCGGTATCTTATAGTAAAAGGTCGACACCAAGTCAAAAAATAAGTTTTTTAACCCTTTCTGAAATTAAATTTGACGAGCGTTCATTTGTCCACTTTTAATCCTTGGTGTATGTGTATCTGTATCAAAAAGTTGGTTTGAGAGTGTGATCAAATTTGGCACAAATATTACTTTTTAATTATTTTTTGGAAATGACATTATTTAGACGTGCAACAACTGTCTATATTTGTTAGGCTTTAATTTAACCCAAAAAGCGCGATGCTGTTGTGTACCAGACTATAAAATTATACTCGCGAGTTCAAATCCTCCTACCGCGTCCTGTTGTACTCAAGAGGGTTAAAAACTGGACTGAAACCCAACTATAATTATTACAACTATATAATTTAGCTGAAAAAAAATTTTGATATGATGAAGTACAATGTGATTTATAGCTTTGAGCTTTGTATTTGTTTACCAGTTTCGGTGTACGGGATTTGGAAGTGAACTCGAAATCACGCCCATAAGTTCTTTAGTTAGACACTTTAACCAATCACCCAGGTCCCCTACAAATCCTAAACTGTTGTCCTGGTAATAGTTGAAGGTTTGCACCCTGTTTTACCCATGGATGAAAAACGATATAACAAACTCAAAATTTAGAATTCTGTGGTTATTAGTTATATAATTACGATGAGAGAGGAGATACACCTCCTCAGGCAGAAAAGCAGTATTGTAGCCGAATTGAAGGAAATTTGAAGTTTGATTGAATTTGTTTAGAAATTCGATTATGATTCGGGTTATAAGTTGGAATTGGGGATTTGACTCGCCGTAACCTCCCAATTTTCGAAGTTCTGGTTACTATATCGGTGCCTGATAATATGCACCGTAAATACAATGAAATACCGGTAGAGCTTTACTTTAACCCTTTCGTGACAACTAGGAACAGTAAGCAGTCTTTTTGGACAGCCCGAAACTACCTATCAAAACGCCAGGAGGTTGTCAATTCTTTTATATAATTATTTGAACAGAAATAAATAATTAAAATTAATTAATTAATTAATTTATAAATTTAGGAAGGTGTATGGTTCTTGAATTAAATATAAAAGTGCAGATAGCAGGCGGAGGTTTAAGTTTATCTGTTGTTATATTATTCTTCGTCTCTGACGGGTTTTGGTGGGACCGCTGGCTTTCGTACGACTGGCTATTATTCATGCATTGTTTTAATTAATAAAAGACGTAGGTGTGACAGTTGCATACGAGCTGATTAATTCCAAGTTCAATCGTGCGAAGGAGAGGGATAAATATATTATGCATCGAATATAGCTTTCTTTGTTGGGAAAAGACAGAAATAAAAAAGGGAAATGTCCGCCTACATACGACCGTTTCGGTTCGAATTTATAAAGAAAAAGTTTTTTTATTAAAATGTTATTGTAGTGCACAAGGTGATTTATCGATCCGCACAAAACAAAACACAATTTGAAGTGGAATAGTCGGACACGAAGATGCGGAGATATTTATACATATGTTTGGATGAAACAGATATGTTTTGTTGAGATGCCCACGCGTTTAGTCATAGATTCTGCGATTTTTTTGTGTCTGACTAGTTCAATTGTTCAATCTCTACTAATATACTCGATGTAAGAATGAATCGATTGCACTTTGAAGATTGAGGTATCTGTCGGAGTTAGGTGTGTTCGTAAGACACCAATCCCGAAGGGGAATCAGTTTATTGAAGCAACAGTGTAAATACGAATAGCTGGCGTCAGAGAAGAGCTGACTTAAATGAAGCAATATTTTCATAGTAAGTGAGAAGTGCGGTATAATATATAGTAACATTCTCGGGAACTAATGCTTTTATATTTCCTTTATATTAAAAATTTTTATATTTCCTTCACAAATAACTAACTAAATAATAATGCACCAATAGTTAGCGGTTTTTCCTGCCTCATGTGTCACACATCACACCGTTCTGTGACTTTATGACCCCTGTTACCATATATATATAATTATTGAATTAAGAAATATATTAATATAGATTATGATTTAGAATTATAATAATATAATTCGATTAAAATAAAATTGGTTTCTTGGAATCAGAATTTTGAAAAGTTTGGTGTAACACGAATTCGTTGGAGACACGACGATTTGAATGTCGCGCCAAATTATGAAAAACTGTTCAAAAGGCTATAGGAACGTTATAATTAATTGTTTATTTAACAAAATAATTAACTAGATTAATTAATAAAATAATTAATTTGTGATTCAAATTTGAGTTATAATGGATTACGAAGTGAATAACCTTTGCTAAAGTCGGCAAGAAGTGTGGGTCTAATGTCTCTCCTTTTAACATTCACGGTTCGAAAATTGGTTTTCTTTTCTTTTTGTTATTTTTGATAACTCCTAACAGCTTTTATTAGTGTTAATTAGTTGAACTTGTTTTTAAGTTTCACTGTTTGTTCCTAAATATTTTAAAAGCCCCCAAAGTCAGGGAGGTTTTTCATTGTTTTCGAACACGCGAAATTTTTAAACGTTTCAAAGAAACGCCGGTTTTTAATTGATCGTTAGGAAATTTCTTTTAATTATTTTTTACCTTCTCTAAGTGGTGTTATTCTTCTGGTTGTGACGTCACTCATTTCGGTTTTGGTGTTGTAAGAGTGTTTATTGTTCCGTTGTTCGGAAATTTTGCTAAAGATATCATACGGTGGAGGTTTACTTTGAGATCGAACTTCATTCCTGTCTGGAGGAGGAACTCATTCTCCTCACTCCTTTTCGAACCAGAAGATTAAGTTTACTGTTATTTGTAACAACCGGAAAAGTCCTAAACTACCTTCTGGGGTTTCGGGGGTGGGAATGTATTTTGCAGCCTTTTTTGGAAATTTGTTTTATTCTGTCCTTTGATTCGCCCATTTTCAAATTCCTGTCTTGTTAACTCTTCAGATTAGTTCCGCCACTTTAAATTTTTTTATACGAGAGTTAGTAGGTATCCCGACGTTTTGTAGTCCTTATTGGATTATATTAGGTTCGCCGGGATGTTCTGTCTGATAATGTTACACGTAAGTTTGAAAACGTTTGCGTATATTCATTTGACGCTTATTTTGGTTCTATCGTTTTATCACCTACACTGTATACATTCTGATCTAGCAAATGAACTAAAACGAAGATGATTCATATTAGTATTAACTAGGAACGGATTGCTTATTGACAGATTTAAAATTCATTCAAGCTACTGTATTGGGTACGAATTCAGATAAGAAAGAAATGATACAGAAGAAATAGACAATATGTCCAAGGTGTTGGATAAAGATACAGTTTCTGGTAAAACATGTAAAAGATGGGTCGAGAAATTTCAATTAGGTGATTTTTGACGTTTCTAATGAACCTCGCTCTAGGCGGCCATCTTTAATCGACTACGACGATACTGTTAAGATCATGTTAGAGCATAATTTTTTTCTGACGACATGGGACATTGCTGATACAGTTAAGTCATAAATAGTGACGACAATTATATTATTCATTTATTATTTAAGGTATATTAAATTTATACGATTTTATTGTTCTAGAAACGGTCATTAGACCTAGTACTAATCTTCTCTGTTCTGTAGAAGTGGTGTTTATGGGGCCACAGGTATTCAAAAAACACCAAAAACGATTTCCAACCAACTGTTACACTTATTAGGTCTCTCTCTCACTAATCGAGTTTTTTATTAATTAAATAGTTAATTAAGAATAGTTTTAATGAGGTTTAGGATGTATAATGAATAGGTTGTTACTCTTTTGAGACAGGATAGTAAAAGGAAAAGCTTTTGCGTTCTATATAGGTGCAAGAATTCTGTCATAAATCCCAGAGATGGAAGATTCTTTCAAAAACCTGGACTTAAACTGTTTCCTCTTAATTCCGTTTTTCATCCTTGGGTATAACAGGGTATGGGAGGAGGATTCCAATTCACGACCAAAACTTTTATAGTCGGGCACTTTAATCACCACACCACGGGCCTCCCGTTTTTACCAAACAAATTAAAATGATTAGAGAACACTCCAAATGTGTTAGTTCGGTGAAGAGAATTTAAAGAAAAAGGCGAAAAAGATAAATTGTATATAATTAATAGCGATTGGCTGATTCACATAATCACAAAGGAGGAAGAGGTCAAAGACAGGTTCATTTATCTCAATCTCATCTCGCCAAAACGGAATCAAGGTTTTGATTTTGTTGGTGTAAATCCGGAAAAGCAAAAAAAGCTTTAACGATTACGCATATAAAATACTTTTAACGAAGAAGAAAAGTTTCTTTTCTGTTAACATAGTGTGTCACGAACCCGAATTTGGTTAAATTCGTGGAATGAGCGTCCCAAGGTCAGACAAGCATCTATATCTGGCTGGTGGTCATCGTGGGTGTAACCCATCCTCGAAATATTTAGTATCTCTCTCATCGTTTCCGAAATCCAAGTTAGGACCACACAAATCATGGGGGATGCACCTGTTCAGAGTAAGTTCATGCGTGAAACTAAAAAACCTCTATTCGCCACTTTTTGGTATTGACCCCCCAAGGGGCTTTTCCGAACCACGGTAACTTTTATCGTTCTCTCTGGGAACTGGCCAAGTTTTGTTTATAATTTTTCTAGGTACTTCTTATCCGCATTAACGATGGGTAAGGAAAATGACTCGGGCCATATTTGAAACGGCACGCGAAACCGCGTTAAACGAGCGAGTCGAATTCGAGTGCCCGTTTACTCCACTACCCGAACGACAATATCAATTTGCCAAAAATATTATTATAACTTCTTGCTTTGAAGATAGTCGTAATTACCGCGTGGTATGTTGGCTTTGTATGCCTGCTAAGAACGTCGTATCAACTCTTCAAGCGTGGCATTCCTTCGTCTCCAGGTCTTTCTTCCTTTTTTTTCGCATGGTACGAGGTCATGAACCCTACCTGATCCGTTTAAACTTTTCTTTCTTATTTTGTCTGTGCCTGATTTGTTTTGTCAGGTATTTTTCACGCAAAAAATTTTTGGTGTTTCGTATCCTTGATGTTACGGGGAAAATTGTATCCAGATTATGTGAGACTACATCCGGAATGTTGGGAAATTTTTTTTTGGTTTTTCCACTCGACGGAACAAATTCTAAATCTGGCTCGAACTATACTCGTCTTGTTCAAATGTTAATTACACCGCATAAAAAACATAATCAGGCTGTTTCCTTCCAAGAAGTCATTATCTCTTAATACTGACAACTATACCAACCTGTAAATACTTTCGAATTATGGTCTTTATTATGATGTTTGACTTAAGCTCCGTGCCCGTCTTCTCTTCGGGATTCCTTCCATTGTCCGACTTAGTTACGGTCTTCGGTTCTAATCTCTCGGGCGAATTAAACTTCACACCAACTGATACAGCCTGTCAGGAGTTAAACCTGCGATTTTGAGGATTAGCGTGTTGCTTACTCTCAGTTTTATTATCCTTCCTTCCATTTCTTATTTTTATGAAAATTTTCCTACATAAACAGATCCATTTGATAGAGAAATCAACATGCGATCAACCTAAATTTGAAAAATGGCAGAACTTGCACAAAACGAGACGTGGCCATGAAGGAAAACTACGAGCGTTGACGACCGCTCAACTCACCAGTGGGTCAAGTGTGGTTGATACAAGACTGCTTGACACACTGGTGAGTCGAGTAATTTGTTTTTCTTTGGGGCTGTTGTAGGTTGCACCTAAGGTGCTTTCGGGGGGGATCAATCTGACGATAGGTTGTCCCCTCAACAGTTCAGGCGACGTCCTCATCTGAACAACTGGCTGTATTAATATGCCAAGATTCATGGTAGCCATAAAAATATGTGAAAATGCAAAGAAAACTTGACTCGTCGATGAGCACGAGCGTAAATTAACATCCTGGAACCACTTGACCCACCCGTAGGCAGGTTCTTGGATAGTTGTTGGGGTTAAATAATGTCTACTTATGACAATTGGCCCAAAAAATTAAAATATAGGTGATTTACAACAAAAAAATTGCCGGTCCCCACAAGTAACACCATTCAGTGCGGTTGTCAACGTGAATACCCATGTGCGCTTGCGCAAATCGTATTTTGAGCTATTTAAGACAACTTATTTCAAGTCTATATAAATAAATAAATTTAAATTTTGTGTGGTGAGAGGGTATATGATACGGCCAATTTGGAAAACTGTGGAGGGATATAGGAGGCGGGGGGAGATTGTCGCGAATGTTGCGAAAGGTCGTCAATATTACTTTTCAGTATAATGGGCGCCTTGTTAAGAGAAGGCGAAGAATTTAAGCGGAATTTTCTCGTAAGACCGAAAAATACGTGTTTTGCTTGTAAAAAATAAAAGTAGGTTAAGCTAAATTTGTCAGGGATTTTTATCACGGGCAAGTACGGAAAATTTTTTTTATGTCATTAATATCTTTATAGACTACTTCACATATTTAATCAGTTTATTTTGAGTTACGTTAGTGTTGTGTTTAGTATAACGAAGTCAAGTAAGAATTTTTAATGATTAGAGAGTAACGTAAGAGATCTCGTAACAGTGTTCGCCATTTTTGTTTTTATTTTTTTATATTGTTATTAATTTTATTTTATTATTATAATTATATTGAAATTTTTAGAAGGTATCAGTTTGTTTTATTTATGCGTGTTGATCGCGGATGAAAAGGCCTTAAGACTGGGCTTATAAAATTTTTGGAGCTTTTTCTAAAGCGTTTTGTAAGTAGGGCAGATTGTCAGCACTTGCTTTTAATTTGTTTTGTGTGAAAAGTTGACGGGCAGTAAGCTATGGTGAGTTTTGAGATTTTAGAGGCTGTTACCAATAATGGTAGTGGTGTTAAGCTTTGTTACCGTCTTTTAGAAGTTTGGCCTGTATTAAGTGGTGAAAGAATTCTTCAAGTTATAGAGTAGAAGAATGGACAAACGGATGACAAAAATATGAGATAAGGGCTTGGAAGACAAAAAACGGATGTATAAGGCTTTTCAGAAGGTATACGAGGAGGAGAAAATAAACTGAAAGGAAATTTGAGTGTTAGTGCTAATTAACAGTCAAATAGTAGTCAAAAGTTTAACACTAGTAACAGTATTAGTGACCTTTGTTTGGTTGGGGTCTAAGTTTAAAGAGGAGGTAGAATATAGCATGACAGATTGGTCACGTGACTAATAAACTTCAGTTTGGAATCCATGGGTTATGTTAAGGTTGGTGATGGACTTAGAGGGCGGTGAGCTTTAGGAGCTTTTGTAGGTTTTATGAAAACTGTTTTGATTCTTCATATTTAGGTGATGTTTATAGGCCAAACATATTTGAAACCATCTTTTTTAAGAAGAATACTACAATATACAGTAGTAGTAGTACACTATACTCAATCATAGGCAAGTTGGCACTTAATGATTACCAACAATAAAATGTATAACAGTGATTCTCTAACACAACATTTGGTGGGCTGGCAGTTTGAAAATTAGTCTTTTAATCAAAATTTAATATTTATACGTTGGGATAAATTCAAAGATTTGAAGTTGATGATTAAACGACAAATTAAACAATGAACGAAGGAAGAGCAGAAACAGTAGAAGTCAAAAGAATCATGAGGTAGCAGGAAGTGGGACGATTTTTTCTTCAACCAGTTGGCTACTTGAGGTTTGACGAAGACAGGTCAGGATAGTAAAGAATGGGAAAGGAAATGATCAGAATAGTCGAGAGAGTAGTGAACAGTGGCTTCGGGATGTGGGCCTGTTAAAAGTCAAGTTGAAGTTCATTCGGAGTCCGTCACACGTAACACGAGATTGCCTTAGCCGAGCCGTCATTAACAAAACGAAGAAAATGGACACCACAGACACACACACCAAACCGGTATAAATTATCCTTACGGTTTTTTTTAAGTCAATCACTTGTAAAACATCATATTTATTTAAATCAGACTCCATTTTTTTTTAAGATGATTCGTGCAAAAATGTCGACCACCCTGAGGTCATCATAGTTGCCCCATTAAGATCACACGTCGTAATGCAAACAACTTACGTCTACTTTACAGAAAAAGTTGATATATTATAAGGTATCCTCCCTAATCTGATGTCCGTTAGCGTTTTCTCTCCACTTTGTAATGAATTTTGTAGTTTGGTGTTGTCGTAGCCGACAGTGTTTGATTTCGAGTCCTGGGAACCTGAACGGAAGGGAGTTGTGAAGAAGTTTTGGCTTCGCTTTTTGAGAAACCGTTTTTTTTGTCTGTGTGTGTCCGTGTTAGTAGTAGTTGGGTTTGTTGGTATGCTTAGCTTTCGTATTTTTAGATTCTCTTTGTGGAGTTTCCATCGATTGGATTGTAAGTTGAATCTTTTAATCTTGTTCTTTGGCAGAAAGCACTGTCGGTCTTTTCCCCGGAGAGGACATTTTTTAGAGTGGCAAGGAGATGAAAAATTTTTTGGCCAGAATTTTAAGAGGGAGGAAATGAGAAATTTAAATTTTGTAATTTTATGGGTTTGCATTTGAATTTTCTCAACTTCGTTACTTTAATTCCATAGACGATTTTTGGGGGAGCATGGGCGGACTAAGGCCTAGACAACCTAGGGCCCTAAAATCCTAATTTTTCGTGCCCGAAAATTAGGTTTTTAATTTTTTAAGGATGTATCATGACTTAAAAACTGGATTACAATGTTACCTGAGGCATCTTTAGCCTTAGCCCGCCACTGGGGAGAAGGGTGTTTTGGTTATTTGACAACCTGTCTACGGAATTTGAGAAGCTACAAATTTTTG
Organism: Columbicola columbae; assembly: GCA_016920875.1. Lineage (NCBI taxonomy): Eukaryota > Metazoa > Arthropoda > Insecta > Psocodea > Philopteridae > Columbicola > Columbicola columbae. Next base: position 14,580,747 of record JADMLL010000006.1, on the reverse strand, counting down.
AAGAATTTATTTGGCACTTATTTCGGATGCTGGGTCCATCGTCTTCAGTATACTTCTGTCGTCGTGCGTAACCCATCTTCCTGTTGGTGTCAAGGTTTTGAAATAGGTACCCAAGCCACATTGTATGTCTCCTCGTTTCTGCCTTCTTATTTGCATGAGGTATTTTATAAAAGGAATTTAGGTATACAGAGTATGTCCCATAAGTTCTCGGAATGATTTTTATGAATTTTTTTGTCCCAAATAATTTATTCAGTAACAGTTAAGTCTTTTCAGAACTTTTCAAAGTAGTCTCCCCTTATTTGAAGTACTTTTTGCTGATGCTTCAGCCAATAGTTGAAACCACCCCTAAAGTTCTCGCCCAGCATTACCTATTGCCAACTATCGTTCCGGTAACTTTTGGGACAGATTTTGGATAGTTCTCGGTACTCTAATTGGATAATGGATTGACTCAAAAAACCTTCATCTGAATGTGGAAATGTTGAATGATTTTGTCATATTTATTTTATTTTTTTGGAGGACCAGTGTCAATGCCGTACTAAAAATTGCAAAAGTTTGGTCGTAGACTGTAATGTTGCATCCAACCGGTTCTTTTCAAATTTTCTGTAGGCGGTAATGCAATAGCTTTTTCCCCTTATGACGCTACTGGTGAAAGCACCAAATTCCGTCATCTTGGGTGAGCTTTGTTTTTTATGTACACCGAACCAGTACAGCCTGACAGCAGCAGGATAATCAATCAACGGAAGCCCAGAACAGAGTTGTTGATTGGATGAGCCGCTTAGGCTTTTGTTTGTAGCAGTGTTAACATCATCTCAAATGGAAGTGTTTCGCTTTACGTCCGGAAGATTTTCCCAAATGAAAATAAATAAAATAAAACTGAATAGCTCATCTTTAAGGGTTTTCTTTCTCAAAACCTGCTTGGAGAAAAGAAAAAAAAATCGAAATTTATCATGAATTCGAGAAGGCGGTGGTTTCAAAATTTCGTTATTAATTTTGTTTTTTTATATCGAAACGCCTATTTTATTCATGACCACCTGAGATAGCACACATGGAAAGGAGGCCACACATATGGAATTATTTTCGTGCAAAAAGTGACACACAGGCTTTCGAAGAGATTGACCACCGAGTCATCAAATTTCATTCCCATAAAGATTTGCAGATCTTTTTGGCAAAACCTGTCGACTCACAAAATCGAATGGCTCACGGGCCAAATAAAATGGAGAAAAATGTAACAATGGATCGAGGATCGGAAGCAAAACGTTTTTGTAAAGCTCACGAATTCAAAATCGGTTTTTTTTCTTCTATTGTCGTCTCGTTACGTAAGGGTGAGTGGGTAGATGGTAGAGGGGGTGGAAAATCACGTTTTCACGTTTTATCACGTTTAAAATAGCATGAATACCTTCTCGGGAGGTCTTTTGTGCTGTGTTATTTATAAACCAAGTCAGACGGGTTATTTATTTTTATAAGTTTGTCGCGTTTAGGTGGACCTATATTCTGAAACAGTTAGTCGTGGAGTCGAGAGGCTGAGCTTTAGGCCCGAGTATGTGTCAGTACGATTTGACACTTATACGAGTGATAATTTAGACGCTTCAGTCTTCTGCAGGTATTCTTTTTAATCCCCTTTGATTGGTAACACTGTCACGAATATTTAATGTTTCTGATATTATGGCCGGTGGCTATTGTTTATAAAATTCTAACGTCTTATATTTGGTGTAGTGATTTAAGTGCCCGACTATAGAATTTAGGATCGTGAGTTCGAATCCTCTCACGGATCCCACTATACCCAATGGAGGAAAACGCGAAAAGCTCAAATAAATAAAATAAAATGTTTGGCTCATGTGTTGTCATCATAACAGACTCTTACAGTTGTTTGGGTGTATTAGAAACCGCGTAAAAAAAGTTTAGAGGTGTATATTTCAGTTATCACTAAACATGCTAACACTTATACGTAGGTTCTCAGTGTTTTACTTTATTCTAATTGAGTACATCCCTTAGTTTTCTGCACCGTGAAAAACTGTCTGTCACACTATAAAACGTAAGAAGAAGTCATTTCGTTGTAATAACATTGACTCACCGCATAAAACGAGAACTACCAATTTAGTTTATTTCAAATTTGTGTGGTTTTCTGATGAGCGCACTATTTATGCGAAATGGAGATGAGCTGGATTATTAAGAGAAAGGAAAATGTTCGGTATTGTTGCTATATTGCGGTAAAATTAAAGTTAAAGTTAGAAAATAAAATTGTTTGCTGTATGCTTCGGCGAAGAGAACGGAGTTTGTGTTAAAGACAGGTTTGATTTTTGTTAATTAGTTTCTTTCCCTTGATTGGATGGGGATGAGTGGAAGAGTCTGTTTTCAATACAGTTAAATTGTTTCGGTATGGATAATCTATATAATACAGCTTTCTGAGAGAAAATCAGCGAGGATTATCCAAAGGATTAGTTTCCATCATTGGAGGATTTCGGATTATTGAAATGCGGGATTTGTGTCTGGAGGGCTGGGTGTGGGGTGTGATTCCTTCCTGATTTATGTTGAAGATTCCCGTTTTCGTCGATTATTCTTTGAGCTTAGACTCTTCCTTTCGTTGTATCCACTTCCTATCAGATCTTCACTTTTTCAAAGCTCGGGTTATTGTCGCTGTCTCGTTGGGTGGTGACAACCCATTTTTCGCTTCCTCTTGTAGGTTTCAAAGGTTCCAATATTTATGTGATGGTTTTGCGCTAGAAGTTTGTGGCGTAGTTGTTAAGTTTCAAATTATGAAGTTGTAGTTGTGGGTTCAAATTATTTCTCTTTGGTTTTGTAGTCACCCAACCATTGCTACCCCCTAACGTTACAGGTGGACAACACCATCCAACCAATTTACTAGAGCTTTTCTATGCTGTTTAGGATAAGAGAATGACACAGTAGTCAGAGATTAATGAAGTAGAAGAGCGGCACATCCGTTATGGTACTACAGTTAGGAATGGAGACCCTGCAGCCTGTGGGCCCTGTTTTAAAGTTGGGTCCTTCAGAAGCACCCAAAAGATTTTTAATTTATAAGAAGTCATTTAGTAAACTGTTTGGACTTTTTGGATTATAGTTTCTATTTAAGAGGCCTGGCCTGTGTGGGGTCTGAGCATTTGCTTATTAATCTGAGGTTCGTAGGTTCAAATCCTCAGAAATAAAAATATCCAACCGGGTTTTCTTAGCCAAAAAGTTGCCCTTCAGTCCTTCCAATATCCTTTTATTAATAATTGCTGACTCACATAATTAGACTTATTTCAATACCCATAAGCTGCTCCTACGAATAGAACTTCGGAAAACTATATTTATACAGAGAAAAGTGGGTGTTCGTCGGAGGGTAAAGAAAATAAAATCTCACCTTCACCCTTGGGTCTTTGTTAATGCCTCCCTCTGGTTGGGCCATCGTTAAAAATTTCTTTAAAATAAATTTGAAATTTTACAGCCGCCATTTTTAGTGCTTTGGGCATGAATACTCAAATTTTTATTTCGCCCATTTGGTTTTAATTGCTCATCGTTGGCAGTCCAGGGTGACATTCCCGCGAACATTCTTCATAGTAATGCCTCGATAATTTGAGTTCTTTGCCAGATCAATCGTTTGTTGTTATGCGAGTGTTGGGTTTTAGTTTTTTCGTTTCAGGTCTTTGTTTTACTCTCCTCCACTTCGGTTTCCACTCTTCTCTCGTTTATTGTTTTTTTCCTCGAGCTAAAAATAAAATTGTGCACCTGCGATTTTTTATTACACCGATTATCAAGGTCAGGAAATTGTGATTCTCATTTTCTACGGGAGGTAAAAAAAGTTAAGAAAACACTTCTAGGTGTTTGTGTAATTAATGAGGACCAAAAATACTGTTTGCACAAGTGCGGTTTCCAAAAATAAATCGACCACGTAGCTCATGGTAACGTAAAGCTCTCTCTCGTTCCCTCCTTGTCTCTTCGTCTTCGTGTTTCCTCTGTTTTATGAATGAATATGACTTTGTTACAGCATTTTGCAGCAAGTTTCTGTCGGCGGATGTTACCGAACCCTCGCCAATTCACATCTCAGGAATGGTGGGCGTAAGACCTTTTGTTTCCTCGTGAACTGTGATCGCTTTTGTGTATGGGCTCGTCTAGAAAGAAGAAGGAACCTGAGAAAAGACGTAGAGTTCTGTTGTTGTCTTTTACTGGTGGTGTCGATGTATAAAATCGGGGAGAAGGAAGCGTAATTTGGTGTTTCTTATATAAAAACTAGGAAGATGAGTCTTCTTCGTGGCTATTTATGAAAATCAAGTCTGTGTTTATCGATTTACCCGGGTGTTTTCCAGAGCTTTCTATAATGTTTTTCCTTTATTTTTGCTTGGGATGATGAAGAAAATTTTGCTCTGGTGTGTGAGTTTGGTAAAAGTTGAGAAAGTAAAAAACCAAAAATATATTTTAATGAAAAACGTTAAAAAATGTCTGGAACAGATTTTCTTTGTTGCGTAGAAAAAGTTTTTTGGAGTTATTGCCTCGAGTTGCTGCGAGGCAGAATTGCTGTAGATTCTCCTTGTTTCGCTTTTGACTTTATTTTCGTTTTTTTTCCCAAATGGCTCCACCTTCTGTTTTGGTTTTTTGAGAAATAATTTGGGAAAAATACTGGGTTTAAGATTTTCGGAGCCCCTTCGATTTCGAATCCTAAGATTTTCGGAGTTGAAGTTAGTAATATTGGACTTTTGACTAATCAGGTCAAATCGAAGTAATTTATCAAAATATGGTTTCTTCCCCGTTTTTACTAGACCTGTCACTGATCCTGGCAAATATTTTTAGTTCTTTCACAATAAATTAAATTTCAGTTATTAGTATTTGTTTTTATTCACTTTTGAAACAGGTATCCCTCTTCTAATACTGTGTTGTGAAATCTGGTACCACTGTAATCAAACACTCGTCTTCCTTGCCGTTTTGAACGTTTACTAGACATTACAATCAGGTATCGTCAGCAATAAACTGAACTCTTACATCAAGTCTAAATGTTAATATTTTGGCTATTAGCGGAAGGTCTGTGGTGTAGTGGTTAAGTACCAGACTAAGAAGTTATAGTCGCTAGTTGAAATCCTCCTCCCGTATTTTGGTACACCCAAAAAGGGTGAAAACTAGATTGAAACTCAACTATAACTATAATACACTTCCCCAAGTCAAATTTTTGAGCGTGATAATAGCTTTCTCTTACATTGCCTAGACTGTTCGTCTTCTTTCGGCTTCAGCCAGAGTTCAGTCTCGACAGTAAAGTTTCAGTTTAAAAGCTTTTGCTTTAACGGTGTAACGGGCAAAAGTTTAGCATTACTAACATTATTTGGAAGAAAACACTGAAATTTTTCAAGGTAGTGGTATTTTATACAAAAGTTTACTCTAAATCAGGGGACACAACTTTATCCTAAAATTGTATTGGAGCTTTAGGGGCCCTGCTCTAATTCAATCACAAATTATGCGATATAATGATAGTTAAGTATTCGTATGTTAGATCTTTCGCCATGCAAATCTTATATCGCTTTTGTAGTACTCATCTGTACGTAAGAGAGTTCGGTTTATAGCAGTTTATGTTTTCAAAACTAACATATATAGTTTATAAATCGCGAATATATTTTTCATCAGCTTTATAGATCGACTTGCACCACTTTTGAAAGGTTTTGTCCATAATTCCGTGTATAAAAGTTAGAAGAAAAGAAAATCGATGTTGGGGGAAATTTTCCTGTTCGTCCACCTTCCACCCCCGAACGTTCCACGATAATTGGAATCGCTTTCTTATGAATCACTCCCACACGCATTCTGTCAAGAAGTCCAAGTTGGAACTTGGTCCCCCCCCTCAACCTTTCAAATGAACGTGGCCTCGGCTGTTTCATCGCTGAACTATGTAGAATTTGTTGTGTGTCAAAAGGTTAGCGTGACTGAAGAATTTTTCAAATGTTTGTCATACCGTCCCGCAACGGATTTTCACGGAAACCGAAATTCCGAACGGATTTTTAAAGGTCAATTTTCTCTTTCAAAAGTTTCCGGCTTCGGATTCCGTCGAAATCAAAGATGAGAGAAAGCTTGGGGTTTTGTTTTTCTTGTGAGTGGCGAGATGGTATCCGCTACTGCTGTCGATGCTGCTGTATGCGTATTGCATAAATGAGTTATGGAATCGGTTTTTGATTCTATTTTGGTTGTCCGAATTTTTGTTGGGAATGGGGTCAAGGGATTTTTCGTCAATGGGCGTGTTTGAGAAATTTTCAGCCAAAGTCCGCATTATTTGTTTGTAAATCTTCTCTCATAATTTGATAGTAAGCTTTGCTGAGGAATGTTGTCGAAAATCCAAATTTTTTTAACAAAAGTTTAAATTTATGGATTGTAATTATAGCCTCTGGCATTTCTGTTTGTTTTCCGTCCTCCCATTCTTTAACAGAACTTTTCCTCCTGTTATTCTTTACTTTCCTTTGAAAGCGTTGTTGATTCTTGCTTTTCGTAATCTAATTCTCTTCCTTCTCTTATCTCTGTTTTCTTTTTGTTTGAAATTTCCTCGTGTCTCAGACTTGTTTTCCTCTTTTCCAATTATAGAGCCATCTTCGCGGTCAGTGTTATTAGCGTGGGCGTCATTAATCTTTTTGTTTCGTCTTCTCAATCCTTTCCCGGTTCTTTCCTTTTCAATGAAATTGTTCGTTGAACCTTTTCTCTTTAGCTTGAGAAAGTTCGCTGGAACTCTGACTCGCTTAAATGTCATGAACTCTTGAATGTGGGCGAAATTTTCGGACAAGTTTGGGGAAGAAGTTTGCTTTTGTATTGAATTTCTGACGCTAAGTCAAGTTTGAGGGAAATTATTTTCATTGCGAATAACAGCTTGAGATGTTGTAGTCGTGTGCTGTTGTTCTTATTGTGTACTTTGAATGGGTTTTAGAGAGGAAATTCTTTCCGACACAAGGTTTATTGTGTTTTCTAATATTGATTGTGTGACGTGATTTGTTTTGCGGCGTTTTGTGTGTTAAGGTAAATCTCGCAGGACTGATTCAAACCGCGTAAAAATAGACATGACATTTATGAAGGTAGTGTGATGAATTTTCAATCGCTTGAGACTTATAAACGTCAATTTTTCCTTCTTGAGGAAATTGCTGGCTGCTAATTGAGCTTACGAGAAGTGTTTCGCTTCTGGCAGTTTCCTACACCGTGAAAAATCAGTAGGGTGTTTCTTCAGGGTGTTGTCATAATTTTTTACGGAATTTTCCTTCCTCCTAAATTTTGTCTCAGATTGTTGGGGGGAAGGGTATCGATGGATTTCCCGAACCTGATTGACCTTTGTTTGAAAGAAGACACGATCGCTGTCAACAAAGAAGAGACCAAATAAAAATTTGTTTTGATTTAAACATTTTCAAAATCTGTTTACAATAGTTATCTGACTACTATAGGTGACAGGAAAGAGCCGGGTGCCTTGTGTACCTGGAAGATACTTTGGATTTGGTGACTTGGAGGCGAATCATTGTGTTCTTTCTGTTTGATAGTAATTTTAGACCTCTTATGGTAGTTCGCATCGACTGAAAGACTCGGGACAAGTAAACCATACAACCAACTCTTTTTATACTAAATTTCATCCCTTCTTAGATACAGAAAAGCCGGTAGTTCGTTTGTTTATATTTCAGTATATAAAGTTTTATAGTGTTCAAACATATTTATTATATATCTCGTTTTGTGTATCTCCTAAATTTTTCAGGACCGACATGAGCAAAGAGTGTCTTGAGAAAGAAAAGGAAGAAAAAGAAATGCGCAAAATCTGAAAACGCAAGCCAAGAAATTTGCACTTGCAAAATAACAGTGGCAAAAGTTCAGCGACTAATCATTAATGAAATTGACAAAACACTTTTTTTTTAGGTTTTCACTGTCAGCCATAAATATTTTTTTTTCGTACGAAATAAGGGACTCAGTTTAAAACGATTTTCGTGAGGAACACATGCGGCTATTAAAAATAATTTTAACATGGAAGTGACAGATCCAAAAGACAGTTGAGGAGAGGAGGAGAGAGAAATGGTTTAGCAGTGTCATGGGGAGTCCCAATTTACAACTGTAAGCAAAATATCCGTTCCCCCCATTGCTAAATATAATGCCGTTCAATGCCAATGTCTTAAATCTTGACCAATGGACATGTTGTGTGTGCACTTTTTCGTTTTTTGCTTTCTTTCTCGCGGCTGTTTGACTTTTTTTCTCTCAAATATATCGGATTCGAAAACCAGGAAGAGTCGAAATTGATGAAGTGGGGAGGAGTTGATTCTGTTTTCTTTTTTTTTGTGTGTGTTTTCATCGGTTAACATTTTCTGGATTCCTGCCATTTTACTGAGAACTTTCACTCAAGTTTAAAAAAAAATAAATAGAAATGTTAACTGCGGGGAAAGGAGGTCCCGGTGGGTAGAAATGTGTTGACACCTTTCACGTCAGTTGTGTTCCCTATGTGAGGATTTCGTTTTTCCAGTGGTTGGTAGCCCTTGTTCGTTTTGCTTTTTTTTTGCAAGAAGAGAAGAGGCAAGATGGAGGATTGCGATCGCGGTCGGTGTACCTTGTCAGTTTGACGTCTCTTGTTGTCTCAGGTTGTGTTTGGGACTTGTCTTTCAGTCTAGTGGCTGCTGGATTTGATTGCATGCTCCCGGATCGTTATCTGGGATGTTGTTGCGAAACGTTGCGTAATCTTCCTTTTTTCTTGAACATCGGGAGTTTTATTTTTAACCTTTATCATCATCCACTCTTCCTTTATCACGAGCTTAGATATTAAAAGAAATCAGTTTCCTGCAAAAGGGATTCAATAACCATCCAATAGGTATTGTTGTCACAGTCCTTTTTTATGCGAATTGTTTGGATCTGTTTTTTGATGTTTTCGACTTCAAGAAAAAAATTTTTTCTGCTATTTTAAAATGGCATAATTACAGAGTTTGCTTTAACTAACTTTATCAGTAACATTTACATCTAACTACAATATACATTACGTGCCGTACTTGTTTATCACTCCTATCTATCTTATACCTCCTATATCATAACTTCCTTCTAACAGTTTGTGTAAATCTTCCTACGCCATAACATCTTTGTAACACTCCCCCTTTTAAGATGTCATACAAATTTAAGCGAACCGGAAAAAATGTCAGTCCTATGCAACAAAATATCTATTTGTAAACTATTTTTAAAATTCAGTAACCAACAATTAATTCATCCTGTCAACAAATCTAGATTTATCTATGCTATCGAAGGACATGCGAGGTCACAAATTATGCGAAACGTATGACTAAGCATCGGCATCCCCTAAACCTCTGAACAAACCTGTACAATAACCTAGAAATCAGAACTACTATTATCTTAGGCGAATCGGATAAAAATTTAAGTTCTGTGAGTTGCGCCTAATATATGTGTTACGGTAAAAGTGATTAATCAGGCGAATGCGTATATATATTCCGGCTATGAATCATAATCACCAATTAAGCTAAGTAATTTGACTGACTACTGAGTATCTATCACGTCAAGCATTCGTGTCACAGGAAATTATTCCGGTTTATTTTGGGACAGAGGACGTATATTGTAGCGAGATATTATGTGAACGGAAAGTAATATCGTATAAAGGTTACGGAAAAGTGATAAATCAGGCGAATATTTATAATTTCCGGCGGTTATTCATAACCACCAACTAATTTTGGTTGATGTCGCAAATTATTGAGTATTTATCACATTTACCGGCTAGTTTGTAAAATATTCAAATTGTTATCTGAGGAAAATTTCATTAAATTTCTCATTTAAGTGTGAGATTTTATTGCAGACACCATTATAATAGTTAGTATAAGTAAGAACGCTATTATAAGAGATAAGTGAAACGAACATTACGAATATAGATTACATAAGAATTACCTGCACAAAAGTCTCTGATTTCATTCTAGTAGTATCGTCTACGCACAGGCTGTTCGAGAAGCGATTTTTTATGCGATGTTCTGTACAAGACGGTCACCGCATAAAATGAGTCTATATTTTGACTAATATGTGAGGAGATAATTGACGTTAGCAGTCGTACCAGTGGTCAGTAGTCAATGACGTTAATGCAACAATAGGATGATCGGGTTTAAGATAACATTAGCTGTCTGTATGTGTTGTTTAGTTCATTTAAAATATAACGTGTGAAGTTGAACGAAAACCAAAATTTGAGGCGGGGGAGGGGGCGTAAAATCGTCGCTTGGAATCGTCGAGAAAAGTCACTGCCCTGCGAGAACGGATATTTTCATTTCTTTCAATGTAGAAATAGGTGAAATTATAAATGATTTTGATTTTTTTTTTATTTTACGATTTGCACAAAATGAAAGCCACGCTTTGAATGAATGAGGTCGGTCAAGTTAATGTTCTCTCTGGTCCTAAGTGACGTCAATTGGCCGGTTAAAAGACGTTTGCTTTGGCTGATTGGATTCGAGTTGGAAACTTATGCGGTTTTTTTTCAAGATCGCTGATTTTTTTTGTCATGTTGTGTTGTTTTTGTTGTTGTTTTATTTAAATTGCGACTGAATGTAGTAAAAATAGTGTCTTTAATGTGTTGCACACGTGTATTTGCCGTAGTAAAATATCAAAATCGCGCCTACATGTTCATTGACAAGTGAATCGTCGTCGGTTGAAAGATAGTCTCGTTTCTTTTCTGCGTGAATTGAAATACTCGTGTGAGGATGTGTTGTCTGTTTTGATTTCCGCGGACGTTATGTATCGTTTTTAACTGTATATACTGAAGTTAACTAAGACGTGAGGATCCTAATCCAGCATTAGTAGGGATCAAGGCCTCCCCCACAGTAGTACCTGGTGTGAATCAGGTTCTGATTCATAGTTAAGTCTTTTCCTTTATTTGTACTAATCATCTCAGTCTAAATCATTGTCGTACAGCCTAATCCTCCTCATATATACTCTCTCCTGAACTCCAGTCGGTCTTGTTTCTACCCTGGTGATGCCAACAGCTCAAATTTAGGGAAACGTCGGACCTTTTCTTAGCGTTCTCTTATACAGTGCGTTATTGGTTTTATACTAAAATCGAAATTCTTTGAAGTTTTTAGTGTTCTAAGTGTTCACCGTTTTGGAAGCCTGTGTCGTGGTTTGTTGAAAACCTCAAAAGCTTGGTTTATATAGTTTGAAAGAAGTTTGTGCCTTAATTTGATTGGGATAGTTGTGGCTAAGTTAGTGTGTTATTAGTATTTTGTTTATTTCGCTGCTTTATGCTTTTATTCTTCACAAATTAATATGAATAATTCGTTATTGAACCCTTTTGCTCTTGATAGTAACAAATTGAGACAAATTTATGACTAGTGCCTAACATGTACTACAAAAGAATCCTGCGCACAAATTAACTTTACGAGGTCTGTGGTGCAATGGTTAAGTGCCAGACTAAGAAGTTATAGTCGCGAGTTCAAATTCTCTTCCAGTACTCTGTTATACCCGAAAAGGGTGAAAAACGTAAATTAAATCCAACTGTAACTATACATAAACTCATCCAAACTTTTATTTTAACAGTTTTTCTGCATTTCCACGTTTAGGAACATAATTTTATAACATCAGGCTCTGTAGGTCACCTCTTACAGGAACTTCTCGAACGCGAAGGGTTAATTTAAGAACCATTAGGTGTTCCCGGATGTCTTGATTCTCATTTAATTTCACAAACAACTTAATGAATTAATGAATCAGCGCATAAATTCATACTTAATACGCACTAGTTTTATTTATTTAGTAAGATTTCTCGGTAATTTGGTTTATTTATAAAATATGTTTCTTAACACTGTAAGAAGACATTGTCACCTCATTAGGGTAGCATGTATAAAAATATATCGTGTTATGTAGAGTTTTTTGCGCACGTTTTTTACTGGATTTATTAAACTATTTTTAATTACAATTTAATTATTGGTAGTTGTTTTCTGTAAGTAGTTAACGTTAACTTGGGACTAAAATGGTCGAAAAGAATAAAAAACAGTCAAATGGGAAAATAATTGATTATTATTCCTCATGGTAGGTAACCAAAACACTTCCGTTTCATTCATATCGCTATAGACTTGGAAGAAGTGTTAATGAGTCGTCGATATATTTATCGAGGGCAAAGTACTTCCAGAGTACAAAGAATGTGTTGTGTCGTGTTTGAACGAGTCCCTGCCTCATTTGAGACTGTCGGATTGATTGGTGGTTGTGAATTTTACCGAAAGTTGTATGAATTGAGTCAGCAATTAGGTGGATTGATTGAGTCGGTGTACAGTATATAAAATAATTGTATAAGTACGTCTATGTGGCGCATAAGGATCCACAAGGATCCGCCATTAGACTTGTTTGAGGGCTGTTTTTTTGCTACAGCCAGCTGCTCTTCAACTATTCGCTTCTAGGTCTTCCTCTTCCTCGGTTTTTTTGTGGATTCCAGTCCAGGGCTTTTTTGGGATTTGATTCTGTCCTTGGCGAAGATTTACTCAACCCACCTCAATTTTCTCGCTCTTATTTAGCGTTTTCAAGGGCTTCTGCTGTGTTTAAACCCAAATTGTATAACCATCAAACGCAAAACCTGAGTTTTGACCCACCTCACTTGCATCAGTAACGAGTAACGAATGATTACTAAAAATGAGACCATTTTTATGAAACTATTTATAACTGGATACTAAGTATAAATTTTCTAATCGAAGTTTAGGTCTGAGGAAAATGACCGATTTAAATAGTTGTGGTTGACAAATTAGGGTTGAAGGAGCAAAATTTTGAAGAGGCGGAAGAGATCTAAATCGAAATTACAGAACAAAATTCTGTTTGCGTTAGAATAATCTCTCATTATGAAACCGGATATCGAGGTTTATCAATTCAAATTCATCCTTTGGTAGTTTCAATTTTCAATTCCTTTTCATTCACATTCGATTTCTGTTTTAGCCTCTCCCTTAAACCATCATTTTCAATTCAATTTCAAAACCACAAATTTGATTATATGTTAGTTAAATACAATTACTTTCTTCATTGTTAGTGTTAATAACAGTTCTCGTAAAAGAAGACGTAAGCTTAAATTTATGTAGTGATCTTAGATCGTATAAATCGGGTTGGAAGTTGTGTTACAAAAACTCGAAAACTTTTTGCATTTGAAACAGTAACTACTATAAAAGTTAACGCTAACTAAAATAGCTTAAAGTTAGTGTTTGCTTTATTTTTTCGAATGGGCTGTTGCCTTGGTACTCAAGCTTTTTCCTTCCCGGGCCAAATTTTCATTGTGGCCATTGCGGCTGGGCCACAGGAATTGCCAAAAAAAAAGATTTTGAAAGTCTGGCTCTCGACACATTCAGTCCACCCTCAGGGCATCATCTGTATGTACATCTGTCAGTCTGTTTCTGTATGTGTTTTCTGTATATTGTCTCGTAAAGATTGAGGCAAGCAATATCAGCAGTTTCAGTTTTGTACTGGTTTGAGAACCAATGGGTTATTGATTCAAATTTTCATAATCAGTTTTGTATTAAATTCATTATACCCATTCCGGGTGTTATAATGTCCTCTTGCACACATGTTATCATTCTAAAGTAAGTTAGCTATGTAATATATAACTCGATCAATAAATATACACCTGTGGGCAGATATAACAAGGCACAGCACATCATTGGATATAAAGAAAAAAAATATACGGCCGCCTGCGTAACATAATAAGTTAAATTCATAAATAATTAATAGACTAATTAAAAGTATATAACAGATCAGTGAGGGCTAAATTAACTGAGTATTGGAATCATATTATTGTAGTGAAGTGAGCCGTCTTTTTACGGTTCTAAGAAGTTTTTTTTTCCTTTTTAATCTCAGTAAAAAGGAGAACGAGTGAATATGTCTCACACCTAAATGAATATAAATGTGTGTTACGTATGAAGTAAAAAAAATTGTAAAGTTGATAATGGTACAAAGATAAATTCAGTACAGAACTTGAAAACTTGGACATATCAAACTGATGTGAAATTGTAAGGCGCATGATATATTTTGTACTAAGTTGGGGGACCGATGATTTTATTGTTCAGAAAATTAATAATATACAATTAGAATGACCTTATTAAACTTAGTATTTGATCAGTTTTTTGGCTATAGAAAAATAAATTAAAATTGTCGGCGCATAAATAAGTTTTCCAAATCTAGTCCGTATACGCGATATTATTATAGAAAACATTGCAAGTGCATTAAACCGAGGTGTATACATTTTAATATCAAATACCGAATTCATATATTTTATATTTAAAAATTTTAAAACGTCTTGTCAAGCCGCGTGTTTGACATACCTAAACTAGAGTAACTTGACGGTTTAAATATAAAAATAATTAAAACAAATATGGTGGATATATATTCAGCATAATTAAGGGGGCGGAGACCGATTTCGCGGGGAGTTTTCGAGGGAGGAGGTGTAGTAATTAATACAGCAACATTTTTTAATATATAAAAGCGATATTTTGCTCAAACTTGTCAGTTAGACAGCCTGTCGGGTACTGAATTGAAACAAAAAGAAAATATCGATCGGAGTTTCTTATATAGCCTAATTGTGTGTTGCCTTTTTCTGTGTTATTGTGGTCGTTGACGTTAAAATTTTGGTTAATTGTTTCTGTCATCGTAGACATGCAGGAAGAATGCTCGAGCAAGCGATAAGCTAAAATTAAAAATTAGTAATCGTCAAGGACTCGTGTAATCAGTCGGATTTGTGTTTTGCACCCTAAAATAAAGACTTTTTTGAAATCGGACTTTGAGTTGTGCGCGTTCGTCGGTGTCTAAACATTTTTGGGTGATCAACGAATTTTTTTTTGGTTCTCTTTGATGTTTTGAATTGCTTAATGTAGTACCGAACTTATGTATATCTAAGTGTGCTTTGGTTGAGAGGTTACTCTTTTAGCTATCACACCGCTCAAATCAAATTATTGGATAGCTGAAGGCATCTTTAGTAGAAGGGAATTTCGGTCTCGACTAAACATTGTACTGTTGTTGGTCCTTTTGTCTGAATTAACAGTCAGCAAAAAGTTTATATATATAGTTTATAAAAGTTTCGGATTTTATTAAAATTTGATTATTTTGATTGATATAATGTGAGAAATTACTTAGTATTTATCACATTTACCGGCTAGTGTATAAAACCTCCAACTTTTAATGGGGAATTTAATAAAAGTATGCTCAGGTTACGATTTGGATGTTTTATATACTAGCCGGCAAAAGTAATGAATATTCAGTGATTTGTCACTTTAACAAAGTTTAGTTGATGATGACGAATAATCGCCTGATATTATATATATTCGCCTGATTTATCAGTTATACCGTAAAATACATTAGATGCAACGCATAGAACCGAAACTATTTTCCGGTTCACCTAATAAATTGGTAGTTTTCATTTTCAGGCTACTGTACAGGTTTGTTCAGAGGTTTAGGGGGATGCGGATGCTTAGTCATACTTTTGCACATTTTGTGATCTTTCCCTGTCCTCCGATGGCATAGATAAATCTGCTGACAGGGACGGTATGATCGTTTGTTAAGAATTTTAAAAATGGTTTATAAATAGATATTTTTTTTGCCTGACTGCTGACATGATTTTCCGGGTTAGCCGACCAAAGTTCTGTTTTTTCCCACCCATTAAAGTCAGGTATCGTAGGGTTTGTTGATTGGATGATTTGTTAGTAGGATTCTAGATCGACTTCCGATTTTTTCCTTGATGTCTACAATAAAAATGTTTGTTTATAGAATTTTATTTCCGGTTTGCCCCGAAACCTGGAAGCTTTAAAAGCGGTGACATTTTTAAATATATAAATGGCATCCCAATCCCAAAACTGAGACTAAGCTGCTTATGAACCAAGAGCTTAAGATTAGTTGGTATAATTAGTTGGTTTTAACGTGAGAAGTTCGGAGGTTCCCAAAAGGGAAGCCTCAAGCCGATTTGTGGGGTCCGCAAGGTCATTCTCGAAAAGAGAGCCTTAAACTCAACCTCGTCCTTTCTTCACTCCTCCGATTTTAATGCTTAAATTCCTTTTGTGAGTGCTAATCCGAGAAGCTGACACAGTAGGGTGGGAAAGGAGGTGGCTATCATTGTTTGTCTTTTGAGCTTTCCTTTCTTGAGTTTGAGGAAGGCTTTTTAAATTTAAAACAATAAAAATCGGATTTTATTTTTAACGGGTAGATCTTTTGGCTACTATCCTCTCGAAAGATAATTCATTCTTGGTCCTTTTCTCCCTTTCCACCGATTTTTTTTGTTTCTGAAGATTGGAAATCGAAAAATCTTTATTGAAATGAAAATTATTAATCGGAAGGAAAGATAGTCGGGGATCAACGTTTTCATTTTGAGGAAAGACAAAAGCTTTGGCGTTTTCGTTTATCTTCCAATCAAAGCAGAAAGAGAAATGGGAGGAGGGGAAAGGGAGGCTGTGGATGAGGTGACAAAACGAGACGTAAAACCCACCCACTGGCAATAATAAAACTTTTGGGCGAAATTTCTTCTTTTTCTCTTTTTATTTATTTATTTTTATTAAAGTGAAACAAAAAAAATTGGAACAAATTCAATACGGGAATTAATAATATTCTTACACCGTGTTTCCACCTCCCCAGACCCCCGCCCCTCCCGCGAAAATCACGGTAGATAGATAAAAAGTAGATTTTTCGTTTTTTCATGAATCATCATCGGATATTTTTATTTTTATAGAATGACGAGACCGCGTCACTTTGGTTCGGGTTCGGAGAGTTAAAGTGAGTGCCAGATAGGCTTAGGAGACGAAGGAACTTGCATTCTTCTAAAGATAGAAAATTTTTTAGCAAAGACTATAATAGCTGGGATTAGGCGAGTAGTACAAAAGCCAAGGGCAGTAGTTTTAGTAATAATAACTTCTCGCGTCGACTATTTTGATAAATAACGCTTCAACTTCTTTTTTTCTAATTTTATTTTGCTTCTTTGTTGATGTAGACAAGTCCGGGGGGACTTTTCCTTTCCTCTCTCTCTCTCTCTCTGATTTGTGATTGAAATAATTTATTTGCCATTTATTTGCTCGGAGATGGGTTTCTGCCATAAAGCTGTTTCATCGCTTTCATCTGGAGTGAGAGAGGCTTGGAGGTTTTTGATTCGGCTATACCATTTCTCATGTTTTAGTTATTTTTTAATTATTAAATAGTCTTCCAGGTGTAGGTTTTTGCAGATTAGGTGTCATGTTCGGTTTTTGAAGTCTTTGAAGTTTTTTTTGCACTTGGGGCTTTTGGTTTTTAAATCGTGAGTATATCACTAGCCGACTGGAACACCCCTGAGTTGGTTGGAAATAAATTAATTTTGTTTTTTGATATTACTGGTTGTTTGTACTTGGGGCTTTATGTGTGTGTAGTCAGACGTTTCGGTAAATCTTGTTCTTAGCAAACATGAAAGATCCTTTTGCAGCTAATAGTAAGGCTTTCATTGAGAAACTGAGTTGATGTCCTGAAATAAAATAAAAAGTTAGTCTAGCCAGTCTATATCGTAGAAAGAAACACTCTATCATAACAAAAACAGTGCAGTTTGTTGTAGTATAATTGATTTTTATATTTCCAACATTTCTTTGTCAGAACTACGCATCCATACCAAACATACAAATACGCGATACAAATATACGATATATAACACCTTTTGTCCACTGTTATAGTTACTCTCTGATTACCGTCTGACCGCAAGGCTGTATCTAAATTAAATCTTTGCTGTTGTTTATCTATTTTCACCCACCACAACATGGAAGATAATCTTATGTTGCATTCATTTTCGTATCGGTTTACACTTTCTCTGGAAACAGCGATGAGTTTTCTTTTACTCCTTGAGAACTGACTCCGATGTTGAATATGATAATGTTTGTAGTGTTTCTAGTATTGGCAGTTTCAGTGAAGTGATGAGTGGGTGAGTCTGTATGATATACAGTTCCAGCCAATACAACACCCATGTATAAATATAGCACGACCTCAAAGGGTTAGCATGCTTCAAGAAACTACTGAAGTTATCTACAACATTTGGTTTGTGGTAATTTTTAAACAGTAACAGCGTGGATTGCGTCTTATATTAGGTAGATCGGAAAATAATTCGGGTTCTGTGAGTTACACCTAATGTATACGTAACGGTAAAAGTGATAAATTAGAAGAATATATATAATCCTCGACGTTTAATCATAATCACCAATTAAGCTAGGTAAAGGAGGCAAATTACTGTACATTATATTTTACATTAATTTTAAAATTTTTATTAATAAAAATGGCGTTAACCAGCGAAAGCTTTCAGAACTACGTATACAAACTGATTACGTACAAAGCGAGGAGTCTGTAGACGCTCTCTAGATCCTTGACTTTAGGTGGCGATGACGGGAACTGGAGCTAAAATGCCATCTATCCACTCACCCTTGTACCACCACTTGCCATCTTAGTTCATTGCACTCAGTTCATCTCCAAATGCCACGTAGCACTCAATTTGTAGATAATAACAACCCCAGGTAGTCTGTAAGAACTGCCAACCAGCTTACTGTTCTCCATGTGTTAAGGAAGCGGAGAGTTTTCCTTGCGAATCATAATCTTTAATCCAACAATGACTATAAAAAAATGAAAAGCGTTTTTGATGGTGGCCAAATAGAAAATAGGACACGTTCACAATTTATAGATTTTTATGTATCCGCAAATAAAAATAGATAAATAAATAAACAAAATTTTTAAATAAAAAAAAATTGACAGAACAAACTTGGCGACACAGAACCATAACTTTTGCGCGTAAAAAAAGTTTAATTTGTTTTGAAAGTATATTCTAATCTTCTTTCCGGCAAGAAGTTGTGGATGAGGACAGAAATGAGTAAATGATGATTTGGTGCTGAAGAGTGTTTTCACACCCAAGGAATTGTTTTTAAGTTAGGTAGCATGGCGGTGGTTTTAGTTTCGTTACTCTTGACGGAGTTTGTAAAAAAGAAAAAAGCTGATTCGAGTTTGAGAAATTTCATCGCAAGTTTGATTTACAAAAGAGTTGGAAGGAAAGAGAATAAAAAAAAACTGACAACATTGCGTGACCATTCTTTTTTTATTAATAAATAAATAAATAACTCGACCACGGTCAAGGGCATAATGATGTAATGAATTTAAAATTGATTTTTTTTTTCGTTTGCATTCGCGGTTCTTAGGTTTAAAAATATTTGGGAGGAGAGGTGGTTGAAAGAGAAAATGAGCTTTTGCCCAAGGTCGCACTCTATGTTCCACCCCACCCCCACTGCCAAAAAAATTTTTCTGTAGTGTTGTCTCTGATAGATGATGATGATCATACTGTTTGGCTATCACGGCCGGTTAGAAATGTTGCATGAACAAGTTGTGTTTTGGTTTGTTTGAATCATTTCAAGATGGTAGACTGTATCCGTGGATTTTGGCAAAAGTCTTGACAGAGATAAGCATTAAGCAAAACCTTATTGTGTCCAAATGTTTTGGCTTATTGTCTGGGAGCACAGGAGCTGAGGGAGGGAGGTAAGGGGCAGGACTGTTAACAATTTTTATTAGGTTGATTGTCGAGTTTTCACCTTGATGATTTTGAAACAGTGAAGAATTTTCGGTTCTTTTGATGGGTGGGTGAGATGTCTTTGTACTGTGCAGGACCGGAAATAGAGGAAGAGAATTAATATCACTGAAAGAAGTTTTGGATTTCTTGGGCTGGAGTTTCCGGTTTTGTGCTCGATTCAGAGAGGTCGTTTTTGGAGGTGAGAAGCGGGGTTTTAAATTTTGATGACCGAAAGAGGTTTGGCTTTGTTTCTGTTTCCACAGTTTTTCTTTGTAACCTTGGGTTATTGACGCTTAGAATTATTTTTAAATTTGTTTTGTCCAGTGACAAGATCCCTGCTTCCAACTTTAGGAGAATTATTCTGACATTTTCCAGAAAGTTTTGTTGTAATCTTTCTGGTAAAATTGAGTGCCACTGTTTATAAATCTGATTTATTCTGAACTTAAATACTAAAAGGCTTTGTGTTCATACCACCAACCTGTAGGTTGCAATAATTGCCTCTCTCTCTCTCTCTCTCACTCTTTCTTCCTGTCAGTCATGGTAACAGTTTCAAGTAGCTTCAAAAAGCTTTTATATTATCCCAGAGTGTCTTATGGGTGGTTTTGATTGATGTCAGCTCTAGTATAGCGTAATTAAATACCTAACTCTTCGTCAAGTTGTGACCTGCCCAAATTTCTCCCGTCATGTACTGTAGGTTAATAAATTATACATCTTTGTATGAAACGAATCCAGTTTTTGCGAAAATAAATTATTCATCACGGTAATTATTAAAATGACGAATTATTTATGACTTTTTAAATTATTCACACTACTATGAAGTATCGTTGGGACGGTTTACAGAACGTCGTTGTTCAAGAAATCGCTTCCTGAACAAGGTTTACTAGGCTTTCTCCTTATCTCCTTATGTCTCATGGTACAGAGATCTTATGTGCCAAAAATTGTTTGTCATACAAACACAGTCTAATGTTTTTGATTTTGAGCCAAACTGATTCAGGTGTAAGAGGAGGAGGAATAGATAATTATATTATTATTGTATTACATTATATGTATTTGACTTAAATTTATATTCAAAATTTTAACAAATTTAAATTTGTTTCTTACACTTTTTTATATATCTTTTAGGAAACCTTCTACTCGTTTAATTTCTTCTTACTCTCTAAAGCAAGCTTCTTGTATACTTCTTCTTTGCCACTTTTTGTTGTCTTTCGTTCCCTTGAAATCGTTCGTCCAGTGTTCCATCGATAATATTCCTCTGCATGGGACACATATTTTTTCTCCACTTTCGGTTTTCGGCGGTTCCCCTTATGCGTTCCCATTCTATAATCGGCATTTCCCTTTCTTATCTCTTTACTTACTTCTTGGCGATATTCTTCTCCAATTTCTTATCATCTCAGCAGTTTACTTATGTCTTATTTCCTCCTTTTTTTTTCTTTTTGGTCTTGTTTTACAATGACTTCCTTATTCTTTTCTTTTGCTTTGCAACGTTTTCGAATATAATACTTAGGTTCCTTAAAGAGTGTTGTAGAGAAATATTTATATACCAGCATATTTATACCCTCCAATAAGTTTTTCAGTGATTCATTCTGTCAAACGTATTGCTAGTAATGCCCATCTAAAACTTTATTACTGTCTGGATAGGGCATTTTACAATCGTATCATAAATTCAGAAAGTTTAAAGCTGAAAGCTCTCTGGAGATTGTACTGAGTCAGGTCAAATCCCACAAAAAAGGTTTGGAAATAGGAAAGCTTTTCTTTTCTTTATTGTTGCCGCCTTTTGGAATGTTTCACAAAAACCGAGGACGATGACACGGTTTACCTGAATAGGGGGTAACTATTGTTACCATTTCTTGGAATGTATAACAAAAAACATGGACAAAAGCAGATTTACAACATGAACAGTGGTTTTAGTTAAGTGAAGTGTACATACCAAAAAAATTGAAATACCACCCTTAGCAATCCCCAATTTTTATGGCAACTCAAAAGTTTGAAGGACAGCTGTCAACCTAACAATACCTGAATTCCTAGAAACCATTTGAAAAAAGAACCTATTGTTACTATTTTCTATACAGTATAATAAAAACCAAGGACGGTACCTGAATAGAAGGTAGCTGTTATTGCTATTTTCTAAAATTTCCAACAAAACCAAGGACAGTACCTAACAAAAGGTGGATTATAGCCATTTTCTAAAATTTCTAACAAAAACCAAGGACTGTACCTGCAGATGGTACTTATTGTTGCTATTTTTTACAATATGCACAGAACCAAAGAGGATAATAGAATTTAGCAGCTGAACAAGGGTAAAGTTTAGCCAAGGGTAAATACAAAAAAAATAAAATACAACCCTTAACGGTTACTAATTGTTATGCAGCTCAGGGATATGAACGACGGTTATCTGTCAATATAACAAAACTTGAATTCTTTGAAACGGGATTTGAAATCATGGGACTGGAAGACAACAAGCATGGGAAACAGACCCAACAGCCCTATACTAAAAGCTGCAACTACAAAAGAGATTTTTGAAAATGAAGGGGATCATTTTGCCTGCATCCCTTTTCAGCCCTTTGTGTTCTCACTCCCAAATTATATTTTTTCTTTGAAATTGCCTACCGGTCTCTGTCCTTTCCCACAGTTTTTACAGTGTCTCTCCCGCCACGTTGAACAGTTTTCATTGTATTACTGAAAGTTGTCTTTAAAATGCATTTTACATTTCTTGGATGACAAATGCGATGAATCAAGCACTCAATCAATCATTTAAATTAATTTAAATTGTATTAAATTAAATAAACTTGTGGCGATTGTCCATCATTTAATTTTTAAATTATGATCAGAGGATTTTTGCTTGTTGTTTTTAATTAAATTAAAATTTGTCAATTTGTGTTTATTATTTTTAGTGTTCAAAAGTTGTGTGAATCCCCCCACTCATTCACTACTAGAAATCCTCCATTTTTACAAAATACTTATCTCCAAGGTTCAAGGATCAAATTTGTTTCTCTTTCCTGAGGGAAATTTTTCTTGTTTGTAATTTCGTATCGATGACTCACAAGGCAAACACACCAATTTCGACAAGGAGTTTAGATGGTAAAACGCCATCAAGGAAAAGAGAGAGAGATGGCCTGGAAGAGAGGAGGCGGGAAAACCGGAAATGTTTTAATAACATCAAGTTAATCCGGTTTTGTAGGATCGATAGTTATTGCCAGTAAATATTGCTCAGTTTTGAAGGAAGGATCAATTTTTTCGTTTTTAATACGGCCACCAGAATAAATGCCAAGGTCTCTTGGAAAGCAAAAGGCGTTCGAATTAGCCAAAAATATTAACCTCGGGATAATCCAAATTTAGAATTTTGGTGTGTTGGCTCGATGACCGAAATAATTTGTCGTTTTCTTTATTTTTATTTATTTATTTATTTTTTTCTTGGGAGAGAAGGAGATAATTTCTATCTGTAGATCTAATTGTACAGTCCCTTGTGTGTGACACCTGGATGATTATTTTAAATTTAGGACAGATTACTGTTACTTGGGTGATATGTACTCTGTCTTAAATTCTTCTTTGAGGTTTTTGCATAATATATTTATATAAGGATAGTTGACTTCCCACGTATTAGTATAATACAATAGTATGTTAGGTGGCTAGTAAATTAAAACATATTAAACATGTAAAGTAAATATATTGTAATAATTAAAGCAATCAATAACAAAGCAGAAGTGTAAAAAACATGGCGTCCCCAAACCGTGAAATAATATCGTTTGTTAGCGGATGATGGATGCATACTTTACCATAAAACAAAATCGAAGCTACAAGGAATGAATACTTGGGAAAAAAGGGATATATTCGATTGTTTGATTTTGGTTTAGGAGGATTATCCTGCCTAAACCCAAAAATCAAAAATCTTAGTCTTGTTGAACACCCCGTATCGTTACAATGAGTGTATCGCTTCAGTAGTATCGCTTTTATTCCCAAGCATACTATTGTAAACATACTCCCCCGCCCAATGAAAATTATTATACTAAGAACGAAAAAAAAATTTATTCACCCAAGTCAAACAAAAGTTACCCAAAACCAAATGAGGTGGGAACACTTAGGAAAGCGTAAGGAACTTTGGAAGAAAACCCATTACACCAAATAACCATTAAACTTCAACCGGTAAGTTATATGAAACTTAAACTTAGTTGTTCAACTATGAAGAAAAGAAGCGATCGATTTAAAACCTGTATACCTCAGCAGCAAATCTGCCCAAAAACTAAAACAAGCAAAAGCGAAGGCAATCAAACAACTACTCGTCGCGCAATCTTATCTGTGGATTCCTTGCTTATGAAAAATTGCTTTCCTTTGATTCACAAAATTGATCCACATCTATGAAGTATGAAAGTACACTAAAAGTTTCTGTTAACTTCCAAAATGAATTAAAACAAAACTAAAGAATAGAAACAGTAAAAAATAAAATATTTTTTAGTACCTAGCAGAAAAAATATTTTTGAAAGATTTTGGTCACCTTATTGTGCTGCAATGGGAATGTTTAAGGGACCTGGTTTTTGTTTTTACGATGACAACTCTGATTACATTGTCGGCCCTGGGGTATATAGCCTCGATAATGCCTAAGGGCCAGATTAAGCGAGGAAATTGGTCATTTCACTTAAAACAACCATATTCCTTAGTATAGTGTGGGGTAACATATGAAAATATTTCACAAATGTATATAATGAAATAATTGAGCATCAGAGTATACAATACCTTCTTCTGTTATTCATTTCTACTTCTATTACGACTCTTGGAGCCAAGACACTAGTCTGTTCCCACCATATAACCCCCAAAACTAGAACAAAACCTTTTACCGTTTCAAACTTGGCGACAGATGGTAGCTACCGAGGGTTAGAATTAAAGAAAAAAAATTATTGTGTACTGTTGTAATTACCCTCAGGGCCCTGGTGTGAGGAAGGCTGGAGCAGCCGCCTAAAATCCCTAGCGTTTTTTTAAAACGCACCTGGACAAAAATGGAGGTCTTTTTACCTCACCTAAAATGTCTTCCCTCAACTGTTTGTTATCTTTTTAGAAAGGAATAAAAAATCCTCCAAGCCTCACTATTTCGTTGGTAAAATAGGCTTTAAATGAAGTAGCTGACTCAATTAAGTATACCCGCCACTAAAATTTGGTCCGTAGCGTTTTGAAACTAAAGAAAATCGTAAAAACCCTGTGGTGCTTACATCAAATTTTGGTTTTTAACGTCACACACAGTTACACTAAAATTGAACTTACACCACTTTCATAATCAATTGCTACTTCCATAGAAGTGGAGTACTAACGAAACGTTTAATTAGTGTAGTTGACAGTGTTCGTCTTGTGCTTTTAAGCATTAAGCGTGGTACTGGAGAGAGAGAGATAGGGATATAGGTTTGGAACTAGAAACAAGAACGGAAAGGAAAAGTCGAGAAAATAGATGAATAAGACCAGGAAAGAGGTTGGCACCTGAAACGAAGAAAAGTTTAGAAGTTTCCAAAGCTATTCTGAGCAGATTAGTATTGGAAACTAATTAAGTTAGTCTGAGTTGCTGACAAGTTTTTTAGTTTTTCGTCAAAAAATTGCAGTTACACACTTCTAAATTAGAATGTTGGCAATTTCATTTTTAATTTTGTCCAACCGTCTCGGTTTAAAGGATTACCTTAATCCTGCAGGATAATCCGAAATTTTTGTTTGTATTCGCGTGTTTTGAAGGTCGGGGACTCGGTCGGGAATTTGCAAAAAAGAAAGGGAAAAAAATTCGGAGTTGCTTGCCTACAAACCCCGCCTCCCGAATTTAAAAGAAAAAAGGAAGAAATTACTCTGTCGACCTCGATGGTTTTGTTTTGTTGCGAGGGAATGAACGAATGAGATGCCTGGAAAATGGAAGGAACGATCGGGAAAAGAGTGAGGGAAGGAGGAGGAGGAGGAGGAAAGGGAAAGAAAGTCGGGTTCCGTGATAATCAATGTCAAGGTTAACGAGAGAAAGTTCCATTTTCGAAGGGGTTAACGGTTTTTCTTGGCTAAACGTTGCGGGCTTTTCCGATGAGTAATCCGCTTTTTTACTGCTGCTGCTGTCGCTGACTGTTATTTTTCTCTTGGTTTCAGAAGACGTTACCTCGTATCGTGCTGTTGAAATAACTTCCACATATCCTCACATACCTCAAAAAGGTAAGAATTCTGAACGTTTTATTAATTTTTATAAATTAGGCTATAGACTATCTTAGAAGTGGACCGTGTAACCTAATTAAAATTTTTTGGTAATTTTATTTGGAACCTCAAAAGCTTTTTTGGGGGAGGCTATGAAAAACCTTAGAAAATTAATAACATACATCCGTCCGAGTTTGACATCATTCACCTTTGCTAAAAAGCTGGTTGATGAGTGGTTTTTCATAAATGTGTAAGTGCCTAGTCAATAATGAGAATGATTCTACAACCGGAAATGAATTAGATTTTTTCGAAACAAGTTTTCCGTGCTAAGTATTTGCTATTGGTTTTTATGCATCAGTTATGTGTTTTGCTTTGGCTTATATTTATGAAAAATTAGTTTTTTACTGTGATTAAGAAAATCTGGATATTTATGGATGGAGAGTTGTATTCGTATAAGTTCTCTCTGTGCACAGTTTTGGAAAAACTGGATTGAATTGCCGAAAGAAATTTTTGCTTGGAGGTTTTGAATTAGAAAACAAATTTTATTCGGTTCGAGGATACGTTCATAAATTTGAATATCTGGAAGAGTGGATAGAAGTGAACAAAACAAAAAGAGCAGCTGCAACGTTGAGCAAATAAACTAAAACCGGAATACAAAAAAGGCAGTATTATTCAGTAATCCCTTTTAGAGAATCTCTAAGCGTCCGCGTGTCTGGCGCTAGAACGGAAGGGACCACTAAAGAACACCTGGGGTCAAAGAAAGGGCAGCATTCAGAAAAATCCAATTACGATAGAGGATATAGAAGTTGATGTAACAGCGAGATATACGCGCATCCCCTTAGAATATCAGAGGTCATGAGAAAGAGATATAGTAGTAGTGTGGACGTGGGAAAACTGGCCAACAGGATATTCCATTACGTTGTAAAGAAAAATGCGGCTGAGTTCCCACAGACAGAGGAAGATTTTAAGAAGCTAGGAATCAGACAAAGAGACCTATGATGCCGTGACACTTCCAAAAAGAAAATACAGCACATACGGAGCTTCTTTTTTAACCTATCTAATCGACCTATCACCTTCCTGCCCTTAAACACTTCTCTCTTCAATTCTATGAACTTCCTTCTGCTTACTATCCCAGACAGACCGAGCTAGGTGGATACCTCTGGGGTGGCTAAGTCCAACGGAGGCTTCCATCTGGGTAGATACTACTATTCTACTGAACAAGAAGAACCGAAGTTAAAACCAGTCAGAGCGTGGTTCGCTGAGAGGGAGGGAACGAGGGAAGGCGGAGTAGAAAGATGATTAAGAAACAGGAAGAGAAAATGGACAGCAATATAGGAAACTACAAATGCTCATAATGTCAGATGTCTTTAGGAAGACAGAGATAACTTTCTACGAACCTCTGAGAATATTTCTAGAAAGGAAGAGACAAGGCCAGTGTGGTCCCTAGAGATCGAAAAAAATCTTAAAGAACTGAACCATAATAGCGTGAGAGAATGAAGAACAAACTAGAGCCGAAAACCAGGCTGAATGAAAACGGTAAAGCATGGTTCGAGGAGAGGAAAAGAGCTTACACAAAAAAATTGGAGGAGAAGTGAAGTAGTGTTGAGGTCTTGGTCCAAAAAGATGGCCGATACACCAACAAACAAATGTAGGAAACCCTGTGGGGGGTAATAAAAATGCTTAAATGACTATGATTCAGAGCTATAGAATAATCGTTTGCTCTGAAAGTCGTTCGGAAGTACAAAAGAATTCCACACTTCCTTACCAAGCACAGTAACAAATTAGGAAGAGGAAAAACAAAGAACTTCAAAGAAGACGGTGGGTAATACCTTAAATCCCCTTTCACTCAAATAAGGGATGAAAGTTAGGTTTATTATCTCGCGATTAGTCAAATACAGCGAGAAAGAGAATATTTGATTCGAATTTGATAATCGTTAAAACGGCCTTTGGCCGAATCAATTAATCCAAACTCCGTTATCTTATCCCTTTTGAAGTGTTATCAGTTATTCGGTGGAGAGGAGGAGGGAGGTGGGAGAGGTGGTGTGCACAATCGAAATGCAAGAGTCGATGGATGGATGGATGCAGCATTATTCGTATACGTGTTTATTGTTTTTAACGGCAAGTTCCGATTTGTCAGTCACCTTATCAAACGCTCACGTCATGGCGTAACCTCTTATTTATTTAAATAAATAAAAAAATTATTCGGAAACAGTTGTTTTCGTACAGATAGATGAACGTAATTTTGTTGTGGTCGTGGAATCGTTGACAATGGGATTGTTTAAACGAGAATTATCTCTCTTCGGGTCGATATGTTGTGAAATAAAAGATTATTTTTGAAAATGATTTAATAGTCGACGAACTAATCAGACATCCGGCTTTGAAAATGTTATTCAGAGGTTAGGATTGAAGTTCGATACCTACAGGTCGTGTCGGGTCTTTCAAATGCACGAGTTAAATCGGATTTTCCATTTTCCTTTCAGATATGATACGAGACGCAGTAGCCGAATCTCCCGTGATATCCCGTAGAAACGACGTGAATCACACGTATCCGGTAGATCCGGGGCTCCACGCCCAAGCTTTTCAGCAACAGTTGCTACAGTTGAAAAAGCAACAACAATTGCAGCAGCAAATATTGCTACAGCATTATCAGACGCAGCAGCAACAGTTGGCGGAACAACACGAACAACAATTGCGTCATCATTTGAAGGTAATTTTGTCTTTGCTGGTCTTCTCCGGAAGGTTACAGTGGATGGGTGGTTTGAATGGTGTGGTAAAACGAATTTTTGATGTTGCAGGAGTTCCGAGAGCAGCAAAAAGCTTTGGAGGAACAAAAGGAAAGAAGGGAAAAGGAAAAATTGGAAGCTTTGAAGAGGAAGGATAAGCACGAGCAAAGTGCGGTCGCCAGCAGCGAAGTTAAACAGAGGTTACAGGTATTATTCACATGAATTCATGTTTCCGGTCACGTTTTCGAAAGGGATTTTGGTTTTGTCGTCGATACAAACATACATAAACGTGGTCGAATGGAAAGATGAAATTTAATTATGGTTTTTCTTTTGTTTTCGAAAAGGGATTTCTACTAAACAAAAAACAACGAGAAGCAGCCGCAAATGGAACCCTACCTGGTTCAGCAGGTTTCAACAGAGGGAAACCATGGGGCGAACCTCCAAGCTCAACGACGACTCCTCATCCGTATCATCTGAATCATCTCGTGGCCGCCAAATACGACGAAGATTTCCCTCTGAGGAAAACAGGTACGCCGACACAATTGTTTTCTTTGATTTCCGGTTAAACGTAACACGGCACGTACTGTATTTATTTTATTTCATCTCTTCTTGTTCCTTCTCTCTCCTGCGAAATAAAAAATTTTTTAATTTGATTCAATTCGAAAGAAAAAAGAAAAAGAAGGTAATCAACTTTGTCGAGTCCAATTATTCTGTTTATAATTAGACATTTTGGCCTTGCATGCACTAACAGGGGGTGTTATTCGACCGGACCGGTGTTACACGAATCAATTAAAGTCACGGGTATTGCTGTGAGAATTAAAAATGAAAACGTTGGGGAGGTTGGGGGGTTGTTTTAAAAAACGAAGACGGAGTGCTTACCAATGTTTGAAACCATTTTGAGAAACGTGGAGTAGAATCGTACGCGGATTATGTTGATAGCAAAGGAATCTAGTGATTGTCTCATTGTGATTTTCTTGTGATGTTTCTTCTATTTCGTTTCAAAATGGCCCCCCTTATCCATAATCAAGACACCATTAATCCCTTTTACTCGAGATGTGCATTATTTTTGGTAAATTTTGCGCATACAAAATTCTTATAAAACGTGCGGGAGGTCTATGGTGTAGTGGTTAAGTGTCAGACTAAGACTTTATAGTCGTGAGTTCAAATCTTCCTCCCGTATCCAGTTAAACCGCGGAAAGGGTGTAAAACGGTATTAAGAGTATAACATATAAAACGTTTATATTTTAGCGTTTTATGTTTTTTTTTACACTTCCTAGAGATAATTTCTTAACACGGATGTCTCCAGAAACGGAGCTTAAAGTTGGATCTATGATGTAGGTCACAGCTGGTGGAAATCCGTCAGTTGAGGTGATTTATTTTATAACAATCATTCCGGGAACTTTTGGGACAGGTTTTGTATCACGAATGGCGTGACAAATAGGTGAAATATACTAAAATTGATGGTTTTACACGCCGAGAGTGAGATGGCGGCTTTTTAAATGATTCTTATAAAATTTACACTCAACTGCAAGAGCTTGATGAGTTCTTTTGCCACCAATTTAAACTCGAGGTGATACCGAAAATGCAGTTCGGTTTATGGTTGCGAACTTATTTCAGATAAGACATAGAAGTATACTAGAATCGGTGTAATTAAGAGATTATAGAAAAAGGAAATGGGGAACGATGATTAAAACGTTTTTAGTTTTACGCATCAAACGAGATGGCGAGTAAGAGTCGGCTCTCGAGTGTAAAGGATTTATTGAGCCGAATTTATTACTATATCCTAACTCTTGTTTGATGTTGTTTTAATTTTTCTTTAAATTGAAATTGACGTAAACCAAAGAAATTTTATGCAGAACAAGGAATTCTCTTGTGTTACACATGCGGCTGGGTGGTTGTCCAACCTTCTAATCTCTTCTGGTCACCTGGATACGACACGTGTTGGAGGTTCCATGAAATATATGTTACAATCGTAATCATATCTTATGACTTTATATAAAAAGACACAAAGTAGGTTTCGATTTATGCGGTGATTTGGCTTTATGTAAAAATGAAATTTTTTTTAAAAACAAATCGCTTACTAATAGAGTTTGGATATCGTACAGATCTCTTGAAAAAATTTTCACCCTCAAAGGTCCCAACAGCTTTACAGTGTTGTTCATTTGTTTTCCTTCTAAATTCCTTCTCGGGCCACAGGTTGGACACCCTGGTTTGGGAACCGTTTAGAACAACTTGAATGGAACCCCGCCTGACGGCTTTTCTTTTTTTTATCGATAAAAGTATGAAAATGGGAAATTGTTTACATGATTAAAGTTTATTACCGGCGGTTATTTGTTTTTTGTTTTTCCGCCTTAAATACGATCGAAAACAAATTGATTTTGATCCATGAGGTTATTGTTAATATTATTATTTTTATCCTTTGAACGCGATCGTAGATATGTTTGGTAGGTTGTGTAACTTCCGGTACGTTCAAAATGTTCTCAGGATTGTGAGAAATATTTTTACTGAGGATGAATACTGGACCCAATCTTTTGGTTGTCCTGGTGTTTCTTCCACTTTTGTGAGCCATACATACCCCCATGGGAATTTTTCAATTCTGTTTTCCCACATCCCTTAGACGTATATTTCTGAGGTCTTACACTTATTATCCTCTTTTGGAAAGCTTCACGAAAACCAAGGTCTATGCCTCCATTTTCTACCTAAACGGAGAGTAACTATTGTTGCCATTTACTACAGTCTCTAACAATAACCAGGGACGATATTTGACAAGGGGGTTGCTATTGTTGCTATTTTGTGAAATGTTTCACAAAACCAAAGACCCTAATTTACGACCTGAACAAGGGTAGAGTTTATAGAAGCGTTAACAACAAGAAATGAAATTCTACCCCTAACGGTTACCAATTGTTATGGTAATTCAGGGGTACAAACGACGGTTAACTGTCAACAGAACAATAGTTGAATTCCCAGAAGCCATTTTACGCGCCATTTTAGGCTTCTGGCGGTTGAAGCCATGAGGCCATTTGCAAGAGCGTTAGATCGTGTTGGGATGGCTTAGGTGGAGGTTGTGTTTTCGGGCTTGGCCGCTGATGGCTTGGTAAGTCTTTATTTCTTTGAGTTTATTTTATTTTATTTATATTATCTCATACTTAGCCACTTACCCGTTTTCTTTGCTATCATATTATCTTGTTCCTGTTGTTATTTAAGGTTCTCTGTCCCATTTTTCTCTAAATTTCGGTTTCACACGTCCCTTGGTCTGTACGAACTATTATTTTTATTCGGGAAAAATTCAGAAATGAAGGTTAGAAGTGCAAGGGATGGATGGGGAAATGTTAAAATTTAAAGAAAATTTACAATTCCGTCTTGAATTTTCTTCAAGTAATCGCTTTTAAAGTTTTTTTCCGTTTAAATAATCGAGGAAAATGGTAAATAATCACGTGAAGCGATCGTTATGTCGGTTCCGCCATTAATGTTTTTTTCCTTTTTCACCTAAATGTGTTTACATTAAGTTGTAGCTTGTGGTTTTTCTTTATTTATTTTTCTTAATGCTGTATGTGAAGTAGTTTTTTTTTATATAAAAAAATTAAATAAATAAAAACTAACTGCAACCGTGTGTGCATGTCTGTTAACAGCCTCGGAGCCGAATCTGCTCAAAGTGAGGCTAAAACAACGGGTAATTGAGAGGAGAGCGTCGCCCATGGCCAGAAGAAATCATAGATTGATAACAACGTTGAAGAAGAAGTCGGCTCTAGCAAGTAAGCTTTGAATTTAAATTTTTAAAATAATGTCACTTTTTTTCAATTTAAATTCGTCCTTTATAATTCTTTGTTTAATTGATTATTTGGTACTACTGAGACGGTTATGTGTTAGTATGTAGTAGGGCTTTTTCGTTAACTAGTACACCAGATAGTTAGGTAGTCGATTTCTAGGGTGTAGGTCTGACTTTTAAGAAGCCTGGAGTTTTCTCTTCAACAAAGAGTTTTGGAAGATGAATGGAGGAATATATGTCTTAAAACCCATAATCTAGTACTCTAAGTTGGTACTTTGGTTGCCTCCGAATTGTATAAACCGAAAATGAATCTGATGTAGTAACTAAAATCCAGTTTTTAGGATGGTCCTCTAAAATCATATGAAATCTTTCCCAAGACCCCTGTCTCCATCAAAAATCAGTTTTTATGGTATAATGATCAGCCGTAATATTTAGGCTACCTTCTCAGTTTATATTTTCGAAATATTCAAATTTCCTTGCTTGAAGATAGATAGATACACATTCAATATCTATAATCCTAGAGTTTAGTTAACATTTTATCTTCATTTTTATTTATACTGCTAACAAGTTAGCTTATAAAATCTTGGAAGGGATTTCTACTACCTTGGGAAAGCGTCCAACGAACTTGCATTTATTTTATAGACTTGTTTTATATGAAACCCGTTTCAAAATTCATAAAACCAAGTTGCAATCCGGTTTGATGTGACGGTTGCTGGAAATCGCATAAAAAACATCTGCTCTTAACCGTCATTATGTGTGCATCCAGCCTTACTAAAATGAATTTATGTGTTCAGTTTTTTCATATAAATTCAATGGGATGGAATGTCTTCTTAGATTCATAGACAAGGCATGAGGAGGGTCTTAACGGAAATGGGCTGGTATAGCCAGGTAATAGAATACAAAAGGACAAAAAAGGTTTCCATTCGGATTGACGGTTGAAATCCCCAACCTTTTTTCTCCCTTTTTTGTTCTTTTACCTGTCTATAGAAGCCATCCCCACTCAGACCTTTGGCGTCCCTTTACAGTATTCTAAGAAGACGTACCACCCCATTGAATTTTTATGGGAAAATTTTATTAGCTTAATTCATTTTGGTGGAAGCCTGGATACATATTTATACCTGGGCATTTCCACTCGCAACTGCATTCCTTACTCACCCAACTCAGTGGAATCGTTTCTTGTTCTTACTTCAGTCTAGGTTTCACCGTCACCATGTCCACACATCTTGAGGTGGACGAAGTGTTGGTAAGTTTTTAAATGTGATGCAGTGTATAAATCCAACATATAACTAGTTCAGTTTCAACTTATTTATAGGAATAAAAAATTTTTATTTAAAAAAATTTTAATTATTATGATACATTTTGTTATTTTTACAAAACTTAACAAAAAGGACGAGTTTAAAGTGAAAAGTGAAAACGTGGCTTTAGGTAGATGGTTTTATCACTGGAATTTATTTATTTTTTATTTTACTTTATTTTATTTTATTTTATTTATGTGGGAAATTTTGGAGACTCAGTGGATGTGGGTAAACGATAAAAAATGAGTTATTGCTTTTGGTGGTTCGATTAATTTTTTTTCCTTTTTAGATGCAGCCAACAGCAGCACGGAAACGGCACCCAATTCTCCTCCAGTGGTTACCAATATGAGAACTTCTCCATCGGCAGCAGGAAGCACTCCCATACGAGAGGTAATTATGCTTGTGAAATTGTTGTTGTGTTTGTTTTTTAGATTGTTAGCGTTGGTGCAGAAAGGTAATTCGTTTTGGGTTTGTTTTAGGAACCAGAGTCTCCTACCTATGGACAGTTGAGCAATTCATCTCAACAAGGCTCCATGTCTGATTTATCGCTGTACAGTAGTCCGTCCATGCCTAATATCTCGCTAGGACGTCCTCCCTCTTCTCACAGTTCTGCACACGATAGTAAATTGGCTTCGGTTTCGGAAGCGGAAGTTCGTGCCGCGTTCACAGCACGCCTGGGAATGCCTCTCACGGGTCAGATGCTCCCTGGAACTCTTCCTTTCTACCCGACATTACCTTGTAAGTTAGTTTAATGTTACTTCTTCGACATTTAAAATAAGTCTGAGTGAAAGGTGTTAAAATAAGTCGTTGTGATTTCATAGCTATTGATAGTGAATCTGGAGGAACGGCTGATGTTCATAAACAAATGCAAACGTTAGAACAGTCAGGAAGTCCAACCATCGCTGGATACCAACACATGACCGACAGTCAGGTTGCACACGCTCGGCTTAGTAAGCACGGGCACAGGCCTTTGGGAAGAACTCAGTCGGCTCCTTTACCTTTGGGACATCCAATGTTAACATCTCATAATGTCCTCAGCATTCCTCAACGATATGATGATCAGAGGACTCAACATAATTTTCTCAAACAAGTAAGTTGAAAAGAAAAGTGTTGGAAATATTTTTCAAATCCGAGTTTGGCTGTTGTTAACGTTTTGTTTGTATTTTGCAGCAAATTCGACAAACTGTTCTTACAAGAGCTGGCCGGCAATTAGAAGAACAACCGGAGGTGGTCGATGAAACTGCAGAAGTGATCGATCTCACCGACCGGAGGTTAGAAGTGGACGAAGAGGAAAATGATTGCGAAATGTCGCGACAGCAGAAGGACAGGGAACAATTTTTACAACAGCAAAGGGATCTAATGATGCGGCACAATTTACAAGTGAATGAAGGTATATAGAGAGTTTGAAAAGTGATGTTACTACACTTAAATGTTAAACAATCTACTTTTATCACTAAGCTATCTGTTACTAACCTGTTTTAGGCTCGCCTTTCATTCCCAGGAGCTCTGCCTATATAGCAAGACCTTTGTCCAGGGCTCTTTCAAGTCCATTAGTTGCGTTAGGAGGCTCAGACATTCCAGTATCACCGGTTAATTGTCATTCATCTCACATACCTAAAGTGAATAGGTGAGTTTTCATACGATTTTGTTCTACTTGGAAGAAGGAAATGACGTTAAACAAAACTTCCGGTTGTAGTTTTCATTAGAATAAGTAAATTAAGCGGGGATATTTGTTTCAGTAGCGGCGTTCACCGGATTACAACGGGTTTAGCTTTCGACAATCTCATGTTGAAACATGCCTGCGTCTGCGGTGATAATTCCTCTCATCCGGAACACGGCGGAAGGCTGCAGAGCGTATGGGCACGGCTCCTCGAAACAGGTTTAGTCGCTAGATGTGATAGACTTAGGGCTAGGAAGGCAACCGTCGAAGAAATTCAAAGTT
The DNA here is from genome assembly GCA_016920875.1 of Columbicola columbae. Lineage (NCBI taxonomy): Eukaryota > Metazoa > Arthropoda > Insecta > Psocodea > Philopteridae > Columbicola > Columbicola columbae. The sequence continues at coordinate 14,545,424 of JADMLL010000006.1, read as the reverse complement.
GTCACAGTGAGGCACACGCTTTACTTTTTGGTAATTATAAGTTTTGTCTTTATCTTTACAAGAGGTTTAGAGGAAGGAAGTAGATACTTATGATAATTATCTGTCGGTTTTTGCAGGTACAAATCCATTAAATAGACAAAAATTAGATATAAATAAAATAGCTGCTTTGCCTATTAAGTGTTTCGTCCGTCTACCCTGTGGCGGCGTAGGCGTCGATTCAGACACGACGTGGAACGAATTACACACTGCACCAGCTGCCAGAATGGCTGTCGGTTGCGTTGTTGATTTGGCAATGAAGAGTAAGTGTACCACTATCGAAATAATTTGGCTCTGTCACCGCTAGAGCGTTGTAACCGTTTTCATGACTCTTTTTGTTTATTTCAGCTGCTATGGGAGACATGAAAAACGGGTTTGCTGTTGTACGACCTCCCGGACACCATGCCGAAAACTCACAAGCCATGGGATTCTGTTTCTTCAACTCGGTTGCGATCGCAGCTAAACTACTTCAACAAAGACTTAGAGTTAGAAAAATTTTTATTTTCGACTGGGTAAGTGTTTTAAGTCAAGGCCCAATTTGAAATTTGAAATTGTAAAATCGGTCGGTAACTAAATTTTTTGTTCTGTGTCATTTTCAGGACGTACATCACGGTAATGGGACACAGCAGGTATTTTACGACGACCCTAGAGTTTTGTACTTATCAGTGCACAGGCACGATGACGGGAATTTCTTTCCTGGGACGGGAGGGCCCACGGAATGTGGCACCGGCGAGGGTCTCGGCTATAACGTGAACATCGCTTTCTCGGGTGGCCTTCAACCGCCTATGGGAGACGCCGAGTATCTGGCTGCATTCAGAACAATCGTGATGCCCATAGCAAAGGTAAGAGCTTTAACAAAATGTTATCGTCTTAATGACCCATCCGGCTGGTTTATTGTGCCAATTGGCCATTTTCATTAGAACCTCTTGGCCTTAAACCGGATGAATCACTTTACAATAAATTAACTAAATTCCACCTACATGGTCGCAAGTCTGAATAGTTTGGCTTATGGTTTTGCTTTCTCTTACAGAAATTTGATCCCGATATAGTTTTAGTATCCGCCGGTTTCGATGCCGCCTCTGGTCATCCGCCTCCATTGGGTGGTTATAAAGTCTCAGCTGCATGTTTCGGTCACATGACGCAGCAGCTGTTAAGTTTGGCTGATGGTAAAGTCGTTCTAGCTTTGGAAGGAGGGTAGGTGATCGATTTTTTAAAACTCGAGCTTGTATTTGGATTTTATTTTTATTACTTGAATTGTAAGACAATTTTTTTTGTTAATAGATACGATCTGCCGTCCATCTGTGATGCCGCCCAAGAATGCGTGAGAGCCTTGTTGGGCGACGATCCGTCACCCATCTCTGAAGAAGAACTCACGAGACCGCCTTGTCAAGCTGCTGTCGACACGATGCAAAAAACCATTGCAATTCAACTGTCTCATTGGCCTTGTTTGAAGAAATTGGCCCACACGGTCGCGATGCCTTATGCAGAGAAAGAAAAAGACGATTCCACTGATACAGTCACGCGAATGGCCGGTCTCTCCATGCAGCAGAATAAGTATTTGCAGTAAGTTTCATTTATATCTTATTCCACGACCTTTTCCCTTCTGAGGTAGTTACTAGAATTAGGCTGCCTCTGTTATTGAACGTATACAGACTGGCCTAAGAGGTGAACTGAAAGGAAGATGGTTCTTGTTAGTATATGCTGGTAGGATATAATAAAAAAACGTTGTTTTCTGTTACGCCACAAGTTACGGAATGATCTATTGCTTAAACTTTATTTACAATGAAATCTCGGTTGTTCAAACATTTTGCAACCAACCGCTTACTTAGCAAAATCATTTAGACTAAACTAAGGCTAGATTTCTCTAATTTTGAAATTAAAGTCTTGGCCAGTCTATCATCAAGGTTCAGCACCGGGGTGGTTCTGGTCGCACAACAGTATGACACCAACGAGATGCGATCGCGTGCTTTTACTCATACATAATTTAGGTCAGGGGTGAGCAAAGTTTTTAATGAATGGGCCAATTTAAATTTTAGAATTTTTCCGCGGACCACATATAAAGTAGGAACTAAAGTAGGAGTGCCTCAAAAATTTGTGGGAGAAAGTCGATAAAATAAATTAGGTTTTAGAAATGCTTGGCGAGCCCCTTAGACAGGTTTAACGCGCCGCTTGTTGCTCATCCCTGATTCAGGTGGTTTAAGCAATAGTTAAAATATAAATTTTAAAACGTCTTCCCGCGTCGCATGTTTGACATGCGTGATTGAGAGTTTGAAAAATTTCGTTTCACTCTAAAAGCTTGTACGAACCACCATTGTACATTTTGTTATTCGCTTTCTTTGACGTTTGTTCTCAACAGTTAAGCAAATTGATATCATTTTACCGTAATTTGTTGAGTTGCGGAAACGCAAGTTAAACTGGACACGTCCGAACGTTCGAGACCTTGATGGCAGAAGGCAATTGCTTGTGATGAGCAGTTGTAAATTAAGAACGGAGAAGGATGGTCATTTTGAATCCGTTCCTATTGTTGTTCCCAAAGTTTTTGTCTCTTTTTTTATTTATTTTTGTGTCTGTGGATATCGCGGAAGGTCTGTGGTGTTGTGCTCCCAAGACTAGGAAGTTATAGTCGGAAGTGCAAATTTTCCTTCAGTACCCTTTAATACCTCAAAAGAGGGTGAAAAACGTGATTAAAGCTTAACTGTATCTATGAATATATGTCTTTTGTGTTGTGTCACTGTATGTGCAAATCATTTATTAGTAGATATAGAAGATAACTTATATTAATATAAATCAAACAATGTATGAATGACCTAGCCGCAGCTGACCAAACCGAGCTACGTAAGTTTCTTACATTATTATTCATCTGTCAAGTTTTTGTGACTTCCTTCAACCCAGTAAAAGGCTCCAAATAATTTTGTGAAGGCCGAACTTACGTCCTCTACCGATTAGCCGGGACTTGACAGCTAAAACATCTACATCCCCGCTACAAACTAACATAACTCTTTAGTAGACATGATACAGATCATTTCGTTATGCAGTACCTCCCAAAAAAATTATTTTAACGCCACCAACTCACTTTTTTTCTTTTTACAGATCTCCAGAGCATTCTCAGCACGATTCCGAGGAGCCCATGGACGAAGATGAAGGAAAATGAAGGAAGGATAGCTGAAAGGAGGCTTTTCGAATTCTTACAAACACAACGTCACTCGACTTTGTTTCTCAAGGACGGAGTTATCCTTTTCTCCAGATGGAGAGAGAATGGATTTGCTGACTTGGAGCACAAAGCTGAGGAAACGCAACGGTAACATATAAAGTCAAAGTCGTTGAATTTTTCTCAACTAAATCTGGCGACCTTTTTACAACAGAAAAAAAAATTTTATGTCATATTGTTTTCATAATTTTTCGATGTGCTTATTTTTTATTATTCTACGGTATATATTATATATACAATTTGTTAGTTTAGGAGGAAAAAAGAATTTTAAAGGAATCTAATTAGAAACGATGATAAAATGTATATAACGTGCATTCCAAAAGTCGATATCACATTTGGAGCACAAAAATTTTTCTGTTTTTGTTTTTCATAGTTTTTTCTGCCGGCGGAAAAGAACATTTTTTTAAGTATAAATATTAATTGTTAAAGAATATACAAGAAAAAAAATTTTTTAGATATGTAATAGGTGTTAAAATGAAACGTTTTAGAGGGTAAAGAAAAAATCATCGGTTATCATCTTGCTTTATAATTGTTTTGAGGCGTTTTTAAAAATTTTTCGGTCTTTCTCCGGTTCATAGGTGCTTCCGGTTGTTTTTCACAAATTTAGAGAGCTGCACATTTTTAAAAACATAAGTCTTTCTTGAGTTAAAAAAGAAAAAAATCCTCTTGGTAGTTAGTCGGTTTTTTAAAATAGGATTTTTGTAGACGATTTATAAAAATTTTTTTTGCTACTGTTAAGTGGTTTTTGTGTTTCGGTTTTTGTTCACTGACGCTCAATTTTTTTTTTAAGCATGAGTACAAGAATTTGAACGAAAATTTAATTTTAACTGATGTGACAAAAATCGCTTAATGGATTGATTTGAGGGATTTGGTTTTGTTTTCTCAAAAATGGCGGTAGTTTGAAGATCACGGTTGGGAGGTGGGGGAGGGTTGGTGGAAATTTGAAATTAAAAACATTATATCCTGGGTTTTTACACCGCGTCATGTTTAAAGAGCTTACCAACGTTTCGTCCACTGTGGACATTGTGAGGGTGAAACCTAGACTAAAGAGACCCAGTAGAAACGACTGCAGAAAGGTTGGTAAGAATGGAATGGGGTCAACGGAAGGTCTGAGAGGAGATTGGGCAAGAGGAGTGGAGAGCGAGGCAGACCTGGAACCCCATTCATCCCAGGATATAAGATTTTTAATTTCAAGTTTGACTACCGCGAAAGCTTAAATCAATAATAACTTAATGAAAGCTTAATTGGAAAATGACTTTAGATATCAGTGACATTTATAATTTGTTTTAAGACGGAATAGTCAACATCTTTGAGAGCTTTCGTGATTACACTACTGAGAGGACTCTTAAGTCGTTTAAGCGAATTACGAATACAGATTTTAAAAGTCTAAAATAATTTATACAACGAAGTTTTGTCAGATTTGAATTTTTTGACGTTTGTGCCTTCAGTTATAAACGAAGGTTTTGCGAATGTACTAGCGGAACAATTTTTACTTTACTTTTGTACATTGGTATCAGATCCTTTAGTTAAGTTAATTTCGGTTTTCTTTGTGAACCTTAGAAGTTGATAAATTCTCTGATAACTCTTGCTCATTAAACAGAGGAAAATTTGGTAGTGGATTAAAATTATGTATATTGTTTGATGGCATACTGCACATATTCAAATTGCTTCCTTAATGGCTAAAATTCTTTGTCAACATTTTTTACATGAAAACTTAAAAATTGTTTTATATTCTCTTACCGAGGTCGTTCTACTGCTTGGGTATAACAATTGCAAAATTAAAACTATACATTTGTGGTTAGTTCTCGTTCATCCCTTTTCAGGCAAATGAATTCTCGTTTTAAATTATAATGTAAAAATTAATTCAAAATTTGAGCAAGAGTGCAAGGATATCAGCTTCTTTGGGTAGTTTCGTTTTGTTTTTCCCCCTAAAATTTCACAGAATTTTTTTTTAGTTTAGAAATATGCATACATGGACTTTGAGTAATCCAGGATTAGTTGGGAATGTTTTTCCGGAGTGATTTTAGAGAAGCCACTCTTTATTCAGTCCACGTCGAAAACTTTCAAAAATTTTATTCTCTGTTTCGTATGTCCAGTTTGAATAATTCAGGATTGGTTTCGAGTATTTGTCTGTAGGTGGATTCAGGTCGATTTGGAGTCATGTGTTGCGTCTATTCCTCCATCTAGTCCGGTCACACGTAGTCTGGGTCTTCACGTTATGATTAATTATTGGCACATAATTTCATCTTGAAGTGCAAGGCGAAACTCTCTGCCAATTCTTAATCATACCGTGAAGAGACCGAACTGGGTGTGTATCCGTGATTCGAAGGAGGAGTACGATCCTCAGATGACTCCAAACGAACTTGGGTACCAAAAAATTTCTAATTTTTTTTAATAATGTTTCATTCAATATTTCAAATGTGTTTATATGTTCTCTTTCGAAAATTCACTATTTTTTGGACATTTTTCGGGGGGTTTCAGGGAACAAGTTTGTATTGGATCTAGATCGAAAACATTCACATTTTTATTGAGTATTTCGCATGTTTATTTGAATAATTTAGGATTGGTTAGAACTATTTATCTCTTAGAAGATCCAGGTCGATTTCGAGTCATGTGTTGTGTCTATTCCTCCATCTAGTCCGGTCACACGTAGTCTGGGTCTTCCCGTTATGATTAATTATTGGCACATAATTTCATCTTGAAGTGCAAGATGAAACTCTCTGCCAATTCTTAATCATACCGGGAAGAGACCGAACTGGGTGTGTATCCGTGATTCGAAGGAAGAGTACGATCCTCAGATGATTCCAAACGAACCTGAATTCTTCACAAAGGATAACATAACTTTTTCCAATGTCTCATTAATGTTTTCATTGTTCGCATATGTTCACTTCGACTAATTGTGGTTGGTTACGAGCATTTGTCTGAAGTTGGATCGAGGTCGATTTGGAGTCATATGTTGCATCTATTCCTCCATCTAGTCCGGTCACACGTGGTCTGGGTCTTCCCGTTATGATTAATTATTGGCACAAAATTTCATCCTGAAGTGCAGGGTGAAACTCTCTGCCAATTCTTAATCATACCGGGAAGAGACCGAACTGGGTGTGTATCCGTGATTCGAAGTAGGAGTACGATCCTCAGATGATTCCAAACGAACCTTAATTTCCTTCTATGTTGGACTAATATTATTCAGTGTTTCACATTGTTTGTTTGAATAATTTCGGCTTGTTGATAGCAGTTTTCTGGTGTGATTTTAAACAAAATAGGTTGTATTCGAACTAGGTCAAAAAGGTTTTCATACTAGTATTGGTTTTTCTTTTGTTCAGTTTGAATATTTGTGGGTTGACAGGCTCAGGATTATTTTTCTCAAGGTGGAAACAGGTCGATTTGGAGTCATGTGTTGGGTCTGTTCCCCCGTCTAGTCCGGTCACACGTGGTCTGGGTCTTCACGTTATGATTAATTATTGGCACATAATTTCATCTTGAAGTGCAAGATGAAACTCTCTGCCAATTCTTAATCATACCGTGAAGAGACCGAACTGGGTGTATCCGTGATTCGAAGTAGGAGTACGATCCTCAGATGATTCCAAACGAACCCGGAGTTCTCCTAATTCTCACATCATTTTTTACCATGTTTTATGTCGGCGCATATCTTCACTTTTAATGATGCCAGCTTGGTTCAGAGCATTTTTCTTAAATGATTTTCCAGAATCAAGGTTGTACTTGATCTAGTTTGAAAAGTCTCACATAATTTTATTCATTGTTTCAAATTATCAGTTTGGATAATTCGGGATCACTTAAAACTGTTTTTCTCCAAGTGTATTCAGGTCGATTTGGAGTCATGTGTTGCGTCTATTCCTCCATCTAGTCCGGTCAGACGTGGTCTGGGTCTTCCCGTTATGATTAATTATTGGCACAAAATTTCATCCTGAAGTGCAGGGTGAAACTCTCTGCCAATTTTTAATCATACCGCGAAGAGATCGAACTGGGTGTGTATCCGTGATTCGAAGGAGGAGTACGATCTTCAGATGACTCCAAACGAACCTGAACTTTCCCAAAGGCTCATTCAATGATTTTTCAGTGTCTCATTCAGTGTTTCATATATATGCATATGTTAACTCGAATAGTTTAGGATTAGTTGGAGATTTTTCATCAGTTATTTTATAGAAACCATTTTGTACTCTATCTACCTTGAAGAGCATTACATAATTTTATTCCTTTTTTCTTGTGTTTAGTTTGAATAATTCACAGCTATTTGGAAATATTTTCCGGCAGGTGTATTCAGGTCGATTTTGAGTCATGTGTTGTGTCTATTCCTCCATCTAGTCCGGTCACACGTGGTCTGGGTCTTCCCGTTATGATTAATTATTGGCACAAAATTTCATCTTGAAGTGCAAGATGAAACTCTCTGCCAATTCTTAATCATACCGGAAGAGACCGAACTGGGTGTGTATCCGTGATTCGAAGGAAGAATACGATCCTCAGATGACTCCAAACGAACCTGATATCCACTTCAATTATTTCACATCATACTTATCAGTTTGAAAGTATTTATGTTTCTTAAAGTTGCACACAATTTTTTAAACTTTTCATATGTATGCATATGTCTTCTTTCATTAGTTGAGTTAGCTGGGTTTTTTTTATGGAATGATTTCGAAGAAATAAGTGTGAATTCGATCTATATTGATATGTTTTACATAATTCTATTAAGTATGTCTAATGATCAGTTTTAATATTAATAATTCAGGATTGGTTTCAAGTATTTGTCTGTAGGTGGATCCAGGTCGATTTGGAGTCATGTGTTGCGTCTATTCCTCCGTCTAGTCCGGTCACACGTGGTCTGGGTCTTCACGTTATGATTAATTATTGGCACATAATTTCGCCTTGGAGTGCAAGGCGAAACTCTCTGCCAATTCTTAATCATACCGTGAAGAGACCGAACTGGGTGTGTATCCGTGATTCGAAGGAAGGGTACGATCCTCAGATGACTCCAAACGAACCTGATACCTAGCCAAAGCTGCACTTAATTCTGATAAATGTTTCACATATGCGCAAATGTTCACTTTGCATAATTCAGGAGTAGTATGAAGCATTTTCTATAATGTTCTCATACAAACCATTTTGTCTTGATCTAGTTCGAAAACCTTCTTATATTCTATCAGGTATTTGGTATGTTTGGTTTAATTTAATTGTAATCACTGTTCATACGCTTCCTTTAGGCAATTCTGGGTTGCTTAGGAATATTTAACTGAAATAATTTATAGATGTTCGCTTGTATTCGATTTAGATTTAATAGTTTTCCTGGTTTTTCAGTTTTTTTCTATGTTTAGTTTGAATAATTCACGGTTGTTAGCGACTATTTTCCTGCAGGTTACGAGAATTGTCTATAGGTGGGTCCAGGTCGATTTGGAGTCATGTGTTGCATCTATTCCTCCATCTAGTCCGGTCACACGTGGTCTGGGTCTTCCCGTTATGATTAATTATTGGCACATAATTTCATCTTGAAGTGCAAGATGAAACTCTCTGCCAATTCTTAATCATACCGGGAAGAGACCGAACTGGGTGTGTATCCGTGATTCGAAGGAAGAGTACGATCCTCAGATGATTCCAAACGAACCTGAATTCTCGCCTTAGTTACACATAATGTTTTTTTAATGTTTCATATGTTTCATGATGAACCCAGAGTTCTCCTAATTCTCTCAAAATTGTTTCCCCTGTTTTATTTCGGTGCGCAAATGTTCACTTTTAATAATACCAGATTGGCTTGAAGTATTTTTTTGAAATTATTTTTAGGAACTATTTGTATTTGATCTAGATTGATAAGTTTCACATACTTTTGCTAAGTTTTTTAAATGTTCAGCAGGAATAATTGACTATTTGAAAGGACTATGTTCCTGTAGTTGGATCGAGGTCGATTTGGAGTCATGTGTTGCATCTATTCCTCCGTCTAGTCCGGTCACACGTGGTCTGGGTCTTCCCGTTATGATTAATTATTGGCACATAATTTCATCTTGAAGTGCAAGATGAAACTCTCTGCCAATTCTTAATCATACCGGGAAGAGACCGAACTGGGTGTGTATCCGTGATTCGAAGTAGGAGTACGATCCTCAGATGATTCCAAACGAACCTGAATTTCATCAACGTTTCACAAAATGTTTTTGTCAGTGCTACTTTCTGTAATGTATATGAATTGTCGGTTTGGATATATTCAAGTGTTCACCGGTTAGTTGGGATTGTTTTTTTCTAATGACTTCATAGAAACAAGTACTTTTTGATCTCGGTCTTTAAGGTTCGCAAATTAAATTCAGTGTTTCATTGTTAAGATCTGAATAATTCAGGGTTATTTGGTTCTATTTTCCGGGAGGGGTATCCAGGTCGATTTGGAGTCATGTGTTGCGTCTATTCCTCCGTCTAGTCCGGTCACACGTGGTCTGGGTCTTCCCGTTATGATTAATTATTGGCACAAAATTTCATCTTGAAGTGCAAGATGAAACTCTGCCAATTCTTAATCATACCGGGAAGAGACCGAACTGGGTGTGTATCCGTGATTCGAAGGAAGGTACGATCTCAGATGACTTCAGACGAACCTGAATTTCTCCAAAATTTTACGATATTTTTTTCAACTTTTAGGTGTTCATTTTTCCTCAAGATTCTCATTATTCTTTGTCAATTTTTCAACTGTGTTTATATGTATACTCTCAATAATTCAGGAATAATTTAGAGCCTTTCTTAGAATGATTTCATGAAAACTAGATGTATTCTATCTGGATCGTAAAGTTTCACAAATGTAAATTTGTGTTTCTTATGTTTAGTTTCAATAATTCTTGGGTGACAGGTTGAGGGCTATTTTTTCAGGTGGATTCAGGTCGATTTCGAGTCATGTGTTGCATCTATTCCTCCATCTAGTCCGGTCACACGTGGGTCTTCTGTTATGATTAATTATTGGCACATAATTTCATCTTGAAGTGCAAGATGAAACTCTCTGCCAATTCTTAATCATACCGGGAAGAGACCGAACTGGGTGTGTATCCGTGATTCGAAGTAGGAGTACGATCCTCAGATGATTCCAAACGAACCTGAATTCTCGCCTTAGTTACACATATTTTTTTTAATGTTTCATATATGCATATGTTCACTTTGAGTAATTGTGGTTGGTCAGGTGAGGTCGATTTGGAGTCATGTGTTGCATCTATTCCTCCGTCTAGTCCGGTCACACGTGGTCTGGATCTTCACGTTATGATTAATTATTGGCACAAAATTTCATCTTGAAGTGCAAGATGAAACTCTCTGCCAATTCTTAATCATACCGTGAAGAGATCGAACTGGGTGTGTATCCGTGATTCGAAGGAAGAGTATGATCTTTAGATGATTCCAAACGAACCTGTATTTTTCTCAAAGGGTCACGTATTTTTTGATAATATAGAAGTATTCATCCGCTCATATTGAATATTTCGGAGTTACCGGTTAATATTTCCTGCAATGATTGTATAAAAATTCTGTTTGTATTTAATCCAGGTCGATTTCGAGTCATGTGTTGCGTCTATTCCCCCGTCCAGTCCGGTCACACATGGTTTAGATCTTCACGTTATGATTAATTATTGGCACATAATTTCGCCTTGGAGTGCAAGGCGAAACTTTCTGCCAATTCTTAATCATACCGTGAAGAGACCGAACTATGTGTGTAACCGTGATTTGATCGACGAATACGTCCTTCAGATGATTCCTAACGAACCCGATATCAGAACAAATGGTTTTTTTATATATTGTATATAATTCTGGATTACTTTAAGTTTAAATATATTTTATAGTTTGTAATTTTTAGTTTATTTATAATTAATAATTATGAAAATTTTGATGGCTTGGTGCTGAATTTAATTTTTTATTTGATAGAGGAAAGGAGTAAAACTTTTTTCTTTAAGTCGCCATTTTTGTTTTTGATTTAGTTTAATTTTATTCCGCTAGGCGTCGCATTTTTAAAACGTCAATTGTAACGGTTTTTTTCTAAGCTCGAAACGTTATAAATTTAATTTTGAATTATATAAATAGTTTGTTGACTAGTTACGTTTTAAATTTATCAGATTTTTGTAAGTAACGAGAAATTTTTTTATGAAAAACAACCTTCTTATACTTTCTTGGTTTGTTACTTAAAATTTGTAGTTTTTGTTATTTGTAATTACCTTCCCGACATGTGTAACGGAGGGATGAATGTACACTTTGAGAAAGACCTATGTTAAAAAGAAAAAAAAGATTTTATTTAATCTATATTAGAGTGTTTTTTTTTAAATAATTTCCTTTAAAACAAATTATTTGGTTTGAAGTTGCTAGTGAGTGATGGGTCATCATAGCCCGGTTTTTATTTAATCGGTTCTAGTCACCTGGGAGATAGTTTGTGATTGGCTTTGTTTGGATATTTTTGAACATGAAAGCAACTTCATGACTTCAGAACGAAACGATTTTTTGAAGGGAATGTATTGTTGCAATCGTTTATTTTCTCATAACTATTTAATCACTTGATTGAAGAGAACATATTCTCCTTCACCTTTCCCCTCTCTTTCCCCTACAATATATGCATAGTATGTGTCTTACTTTTAATGTATTGTACAATATGTGTATTGTAAATTATTCTCATGTACTGTGTACATATTGTATATTCTTTTTTGTCAATTTTGTTAAAGTTTTGGATATTTATATACTTATCAAATGATAATATTACAAAGGATAGGGAAAAGGTGACAGTGAAATTTAAAAAATTTCAGGCTGTTGTTTTATTCAATTAGAGTTTGAGTGGTGTATCAAATTTGGTTTCGAGTTCAGTTGTATGACAAGAAGTGATTATCCAACTGGTAGAGAGTTTGGGTTTGGTGAAACAGAATTTGATGCAGCACTTAGAACTTTTGGTTGATTGATGTGTCAGTGAGGAAAAGATACTTTTCATAATTCAAAACAAGAAAAAATGATACAAAAAAAAATTTTGTGGGGAAATATATCTGTGATTATTGGTTTTAAGTGTTATAATGAAAATATAGTAGTGATTTCAAAAGTAAGGTGAATATGTAATGTGAAAATTTATAGAACCATTTTTAGATATAGTTACATTATATTTGAAAAAAAAAGGGAAAAGTTTTTGCTTACTTTCTCAAGTTATATGAAATGGTTATTCGGTTAATGGTTTTGGGGGTTTTCTTTGGAGAAAGTAAATATATATGCCTTGTAAAGCAAATTTTTTTTTCTTCAATTCCAGTTATTCGTGTAAACCTCAGGAAGGACTTATTCAAAACAAATATTTAAGCTATGTAAAAATTATGGTCTATGAATGATTTTTTTGTTTCGAATAAGGACTTTGTTCTTTGATATTGGAGTCTTAATGAAAGGCCTAGATTTTGAGTTGATCAGTTTTGTCTGTTTTGCTGTTTTATTTGTGGGTTTGGAAATGATTTTAGACTTTAACCATTTGAGTGCTGACATCCACTGCTGTTGCTTCTGTAATGACTTTTTTAATTGAAAAATGTTCTTAAATATAATAGCCTACTACTTCTACTAGTTGAATCATTCAAATTGAGGATTAGTTCTAAAATGAAAATAAATCCAAGAATCAGCACTCAAAGAATTTTATGTTGGAAACTGAAATATGTCAGTGATCTTAATGTTTTGGTTGGTTTTATGTTTGACTTTGTGGATAGTGTTGAGTTTGTTTGTACTCTGTGAATGTTTTCTGAATTTTGTGTTTTGCTGTCTACTTGGTCCTCTGTTGTGGTTTTGGTAACCCATTAGCCTGATGTTATCAGAACACATAACGCCATTATCTGTTTTTTGTTTTGATGAAAATGGAGAATTTGTATATTTATATTTTATTTATACAAATTATAAGCTTTCAATACATAATCTTGTTGTCTGTTAGATTGGGTTGGTGTCTCTTAAGTGATGTTGAAGTTTTTGCGGCGTCATACACTGTAAATCAATTTGAAATCGGTTGTGACACATCTGATAGTCATAACTTATTTGGTTCCTTTGTTGAAGTCATAACTTGTTTTACTTGTCCCAGTCACAGAAAAGACCATTGAGGCGAAAAGTGGACCCAACTTTAAGTTTTAAGACAAACTCGGGAGGTATGCTGACACTGCATAAAGCACTTCGATATTTCAATACGGTTGGCAGTGTTCTTATTGACCTTGCAAGTCTTCACGGTCACCAGCTGTCTTCATGAATTAATGGTTTAATATCTTCCGTCTTATTGACTTTTAGACTTAATTTGCTTTGTTGTGTCGTTTTACAAATGTTTAGCTATTTCTTTACTGTTTACCTCATTCTCACGGTTTTTACGGGAATTTTAATGTTGTTAGGTGACTAAATCGAAAATAAGGCCCTGTTTTAGGAGCTAGTGTATCCAAAAACGGTTTGAATTTGTAAGAGTTCAGAAAATTACACACACAGCTCACAACAAGACAGTTACATACAGAATTTTCAGTCAGGTCCGTGCGAGATAAAATTGATGAAGGCCTAGGTAACCCGTTAGCTCACTTTTACTACAACTAATCGCACCTACAAATGCTAGTTGCAATGGCTCAGCACATACCCTTACTGTGCTGAGGTTGGCTTGGTCTCACCCCGACTGACAGCTGTTTGTGTACCAGTTCACCCTGCAAGTCTGCACAATGAGCAGCCGTCTACACGGGCTAGTGGGTTATATATAAGAGAATACTAAACCACGGATCAAGCATACAGGAAAGCATGGAACAGTTTCGAAACAAGACTTTTCGTCTTCGGTACAAAAAGAAAGAACAACGAATCACCGATTTCGTGTGTGAATGTATAAATGGATAAATAAATAAATGTCTGTGTAAAGAATATTTTTTCTTGTGTATAATAGAGGACCATTCTAATTATTGTTCGTTGCATGAAAGTTAAATATTTTGTGTACATTATATAAGTGTACTATTAATTACTATTATTACTTTGAATAAGGAATTATTATTATATTATTGGCAGTGCTGGTCACTTAATAGTTAACGAAGCTTTTTGTTCGACATCGAAAGCATTAGAAGAACGGCAGACAGTTTTTCGATTTTGTTTCGCAACGGGAATCGAATCAGTTTCCTTGCAAATTTTTCCGTTTTGAAGGGGTTTGGAGGGATGGAAGTGAGGGTTGGGGGAGTATTTTATAATAATATTAATATTATAGTGATTTATGGGTATTCAGTCAACTTCTTTTTGGTTATAGGTGTTAAAAACGCTTGGTATCGGTTGTTATTTTAAGTTACAGAAACCGTTTTGATATTAAGAAGTCTTGCATTCGTTTTACAATCAAATTGGTGTTGATGGTGATTCGATTCCCCAAGAAATCCGCACCTGTGCACGTGCAATTTTGAAATGTAAGTGTTTGTCTGCTTCATCTCTCATAATGCCTTCGAGGTTTTTGATATATAAATATATATATATATAAATATTTTTTTATGTTTCAAATTTAAATTTGATTCTGCTGTGTTTCATCAATTTGGATGAGTAGTCGGTGGGAGACGGAAGACCCAAAGGTATTGGTGTCTCCTAGCTTTTTTAACTCCCAGAGATAGATTTGTAGTCTTTGGTATTTCTCCTTCCTCTTCAATATCGAAATCCTTTTGTTTCCTTTTTTTGGTTTTGTTCGAATCATCGAAGTTTTGGTTGTCACGTTCTCAGATAAGACGACGACCGCAGACAAAGAAAATGTATTGCAACGAGGAAGTTTGCCTTTGTTCTTATTAATTATTGTTAAGTGTAGTGGAGTTTTTTGTTTTGTTTTGTTTTTTCTTTTTTTGAAATTCAGCAGAAGAAGATTTAAATTTTATTTTTGTAAATTTGGGAGACATGGTGACGACAATTCTTTTTTTGTTTTTGTGTTTCTCTTTAGATTACAAATCGAAGCGGCTTTAAATTATTTTGTAGAAACAAAAGAGAAAAAAATTATGTTCATCTATTTCTGTGTAAAGATAATTATGGAAATATAAACAAAATTAATTGTTATGGATTTGTTTTTCTCTAATGTGAGTCACTTTGGACGGATTTATCCATATTATAGCTTATGGTCCGGCAGTAATGCCCTGGTTTGTCGTTTTAACACTTTATAGATCGAGTTAACTGATGTTATCACCTAGATAAAAAAACTCTACCAGAAATAACCAATTAATGGATAAAAATTAACTTACATGAATGATACACTAGCGCCTTGATACTCAAGCTTTTTCCTTCCCGGGCCAAATTTCCATTATGACCATTGCGACTGGGCCACAGGACTTACCAAAAAGATTTTGCAAGTCCGGCTTTCGACGCATACAGTCCACCTTCAGGGCATCATTTGTATGTACATCAATCAGTGGGTTTCTGTATGTATTTTCTGTATATTGCTTCACAAATATAAATTGAGGCAAACAATGTTGGCAGTTTCTGAGCATAGGCCCGAACATTTTCATACTGGTCAGGCACTATGTTCCTGAATTCAGACTTAACAGTGAGCAATCGACCTTTTACAAATTTTCACTCAGTCGGTTTCCACTGGGCCACTCAGTAGAGCTTGGCGGGCCGCAGTTTGAGTACCAAGGCGCATAACACTTCTCATAACCCTAAAGAGCTCATTATAATGACCTCTTAAAAACTATACCATGTCGACTTATAAAAAGTGGCTAATGGTGTAAACAAAATAAAAAAAATCAGCAAGAACTTGTACAGAATACTTTACAAAAGGGAAGTCAAGCCAAGTCAATTTGCAAAACCAGTTACGCATTCATTTTTTCTAACATGAAAAACTTTTAGTTTCAACCAAAAAATTCATTTCGATTCATTATATAAAGTTTATTAGTGTTTGCTGATATTGTTAAATTTCAAATTCAGTTATGAAATGACGTGAAAAATTGCCGATCAACAATGCGTTTAAATTAGTATTTCCATGTCAAATCAGTTTCTGTATTTAAGTATTTTTGTACTGATATTGACCATTTTAAAATTTTATTTTCATATTTTCCAGATTGATTCTGTATCAATAATTGTATTATAGTTTGCTTGACAGGTACTTCCTCCGTGAGTACAGAATCATTGTCAAAATTTTGCTTCAAAATTGGATTTTGACGACAATGTTGGGTCCACCAGAGACCATGTTTTCGACACAAGGTCTTCTAATGTCATCTTATACTGAACTGGACGTTAAAAACCCCAGGATTTTAGACATTAAATTGACGTTGAAATTGTAGTGTTGTGACCGACTTGCCGAAGATCCTTGGGAGGTCAAAACCCAGCACTATTTTCCGAAATTTCCATTTAGTGTTGGCTTCTTAGTACATGTGTATAGGATGACTAAGTCAAAATATAATTCAAGAGTTCCTTTGTTTTGCTTACTCGCCAAAATCCTGCTTATTTTTGAGAGATCCTGTTTACACTCGGACCATTCCATTTTGTTTATTTACTTTTGTTCTGGACCATTGATATAGTTTTTAACGATATCTTGTCACATAAATTGTCAGGTGAAACATAAACACCACCGACCAATTTACAGTTAGCTTCCAACCGGAAAAGACGAGAAATTGTAGAACCTTAGAAGAGTGATGATGTTTGGTGGTCAGAGTCCCAAAAGCTGTTGTTGGAGTTGGACAAACGCATTCAGTATCATAGTTTTATTGTCTTATTTTTAATTAACATATTCGTGTTTCTGCCTAATTCAGATTCACAGCACGGTACCACGACATTGGAAAATAGACTCATTAAAATGTTTTTAAAATAAAAATAATTACAATAATGGCTGTCACTAAAATCCACCTCATCCGTTAATGGTAGCCGTCGCCAGATTGGTCACGTACACCTCCACTACAAATACCGACTTAAACTTTATCTAGGAGACAGAAATTCATTTGTAGTTAGTTGTACAGCATAATTTTAGTTTTTAATTTAAGTTTAATGTAAATGACTAATTAATTTGTTTATTAGTTAAAAAGAAGGCAGATCATCATCTACTACCACTGGACACTGTTATGCTGTATGTATATAGCACTAGATTTTCCACTTTGGAAATTTTTTACTGCTAAAATGGCAGGAAATTCAAATCTTGCGTTAATTTTCGGACACCCTGTACCAGTGATCGGCAAACTCGTACTCTAAAAGAGCCAAATAAATATAATATAAGTCATACAAAATTGAAATTTGTTCAGAGAGTCATTTTATACTTATATATACTTATATAACTCATTTAAGGATCATTTTTAAAGCTCTGCTCTAGAAACAAAGCTTTGCTGAGACATTTTCTAACAAAATAACTACTGTTTAAAGTACACTCTTGAGTTTATACTGTATATCTTGGCTCTAAGTATTTGTAAAATGAATTCTACACTAAAATCGACATTATTTTCATAATGAATTTTATAACAAAGTGCGCCTTATTCTTGAAATGAGCTACACACAGTAGTAACCCACATCACATATACTGTCTGTGACAAAAAAAATTGTCATAATTAATATACATTTTTAGTTTCTCTAATATGTATATGACACACAAGTAGATATAATTTCATAAATAGTGCACACTTCCATGAGCGAATAAATCTCATAAATGGTGGCTATTTAATAGCTTTGCCTTTATATTATAATATATTATTAGAAGGCGTTGCAGACTTGTAGGGCGAATTCCTTTCAAAAATACTGCACACTAGTAGGCAGCTCGCCCAGAATAGAAAGGCTTAGAGAAAAATTGTCGATCAGGCCCAGTAGGACGGTAGGGCCAAGGGAAGAAGGGCGAGTTAATTTCAAAAATCTTGCACACAAGCTGGGCGACCTCATTCCAAAAATTCTGCACACTAGTCGGACGAATTCATTTCAAAAATACTGCACACTTATGAAGCGATTTCATTTTGGTTAGTGTGCTTTGTAAATGTGGTGGTGTATATTTCCTCCAGATGCTAATCATAAAACTGTCCTTATAATTTAGTTTAAAAATTTTGTTTATGAGAGGGAGGAAACCCTAAATTCCAAACCCTTAATTTTTAAAATGATTCGTCCATTTTCCAGTTAGGGTCCCTGGGACGTGTTAGTTTATAAAACACGAGTGGCTGAAGAAGATTTACTGACCGTTTGACAACGGACTTATGGTTGTGTTTTCACTGTGAAAAAGACTTATTTCGAAGTCTCTTTGATGGGTTCTTAAATCTGGTTATAGTCTTTCATCTCTTTTGTTTATTATTTTATCATAATATTTTGGTTATAGCAAAGATACCATAACGAGGGTTGGTGAGAAACAGAAATTTATTTGGTCTCCAACTGTTCTGGAACTAAGGCACACAAACTTGTGTTTAGTCTTCGGTGAGTTTCTCCTAAACCTCAACACCGTTTCCGGTTAAGTTATCTGTTATGCCTATATCAGGCACAACAGTTCTGAGTTTATCAATTTTGAGGTTTGGTTGGTTTAGCAAACTCATTCTCTCTTCTGTATATTCCAGGGTTGTAAAGACTAAAGAAATTGGTGGTTTGAGGAAACCAAAGGAAATTCAACTCCAAATAAGGCTTCTGCTCCTGAATTTGAAGGTAAGAGTTATGATTATTATGAAATTTTGGTTTGGTGTTTGGTTTTATGGTTTCGGAAGGTGAAAGAATCGATTTAACTGTGAGAGCAAATTTCATTTTCTTAATTACGGATAATCTAAGCCTACAGAAAGCGAAAAGTATTTCAGTAATGCTTTGAGGTATTCCATACAACTTTGCCGTCTGTGCCCAGAGATACTTTGCCCGATGCTATCAGTTCTAAAGCCGCTGGATAAGCAACGTGTTCGACGGTTTTAATACGTTCCACGAGTGTCTCTTCGGTATCATTCAATTGTATGTCTACTGCTTTTTGCATTATGATGCCTCCGGCGTCGACATTTGCCTAATACAAACAAAACGGAGTCAGTTTGATGGGTGGTGTTGGGCGGGGTAGAAAAATAGGCTTTGGAAAAGGAATCACTCACCTCGACGAAGTGAACAGTACATCCCGTAACTTTAACTCCGGATTCTAAAGCTTGTTTCTGGGCTGATGAACCCTTAAAACTTGGCAGTAGAGAGGGATGGATGTTTATCATTCTACCGGACCAAAGTCGAACGAATTCCTCACTGAGGACTCTCATGAATCCGGCCAAACAAACTAATTCGATGTTGTTTTCCGTGAGGATTCTGTTCAGTTCCATGTCGAAGTCCGTTCTGGATTGGAATTCTGTGTGCTTGACCACCTGTAAGGAAGAAGAACGTACATCTCTTTCTCTCTCTCTCTCCCAATAGAATACATTCAAATTCCGGCAGATAATAATGGCGTCACAAAAGCTTACGTAGGTTGGTATGCCGGCTCTTTCTGCTCGTCTTAATCCTTCGACATTTGGTTTGTTTGAAATGACGAGAATGATTTCGGCGTTTGAGTTCAAGTGAGGACTGGTCGTAGAATCAATTAAAGCTTGTAAATTTGTTCCTGAACCTGTTTTATTAAAAACAAAAATTTTATTTCTTGTCTCTTAGTGGTCATTGCGCGGTTTCTTCCGGTTGGGTGTTAGAGGTTTACCTGAGATTAATACGGCTGTTCTTTTCTTGTGAGTGCGAGACACGTTGATTAAACTAGGGATGTACGGCTTCATTTCCTTTTCCATACGCTCGACGAATCCGTCTATGACGACACGACCTTCATCTACAAAATTTAAACCCAAAATTAAATGTGACTAGTGCTCATGAGAACACTCCTCCAGCTCATTCTTTAACGACTTCTCACCTGGTGTGTAAGATTCTACGCATCCTATAATTGAAGCCCGTTCTCCTTGTATGAGAGACAGAACCTGACTTGCGTCTTGAGCGCTGACTATAAGAATGGCTCCAATGCCACAGTTGAAAGTTCTAAGCAATTCCCTCTCCTTAATGCCACCTAAAACGAACTCAGAGTGAGTGGTGTCCATTTTAGGGGCGGGGTAGTCAATTAACAAAGGAGATGAACAGTTTACCAAAAGCGGCCAGCCATGAGAAGACTGGTAAGATATCCCAAGTGAAAGCATCAAGTCTGACTTTAACAGCCGCTGGAAGGACGCGAGGAATGTTTTCCAAAAGACCTCCTCCTGTTATGTGAGCGAAAGCTTTCACTTTCTTACTTCTGAGTGCGGGGAGCAAGCTTTTTACGTAGATCTTGGTGGGTGTTAAAAGTTCTTCGCCTAAAATGCAAAAGTTGTGAAGGTCTTAGTGTAGGGAATGAAAAAAACGTGGCGCTAAGATTATTCTGGAGGAAAGATTTAATTACCGAAAGTCTTTCCAGACTGACTGAATGGAGCTTTGTCAGCATAACTGACTCTCATCTTTTCCATGACCTTTCTCACAAGAGAGAAACCATTACTGTGAACACCGCTTGAAGGTATTCCAATGACGACATCACCAGGTATGATTCTGTCCGAAACGGGGAGTACGTAGTCTCTTTCAACGGCACCGACTGCAAATCCAGCCAGATCGTAATCTCCAGGTTCGTAAACTCCAGGCATTTCGGCTGTTTCACCACCTGTATAGAGGAAAGTCGAAGTGGATCAGACAACTGTACACTTTCAAGGTTCATTCAAACCCACTTCCGGTGGTTTACCTATCAGTGCGCAGCCTGCTAATTTACAACCGTGAGCAATTCCTTCAATGATCTGAGCGGCGACAGACACGTCGAGTATTCCGCAAGCGAAGTAGTCTAAGAAGTACAAGGGCTCGGCTCCGTTAGCTAGGATATCGTTCACACACATGGCTACTAAATCGATACCGATCGTGGAATGGATGTTACACGCTTGAGCGATTATTAATTTAGTGCCTACACCATCGGTGCCTGATACCAAAATGGGATCTTTATAGCCGGCTGCACGTGGATCGAACAACCCTCCAAAACCTCCGAGGGATCCGATGCAACCTGGCCTGTTTGTCTGCTGACTGGCTGGTTTTATCTTTGAGACTAGGGTGTCACCTGCGACAATGTCCACTCCACTTGACTTGTAGGTTAGTCGTCCGCTTGCAAGAAGTGATCTGAAAATAGTTGTTTGAGTTTTAATTAACTTTTCTTCCCTTATTCAGGTTCTCAAGGTTGTGTGTCATACCTGGCAATGCCTTTGAAGCCAATGTCTCTTCTAAACTGAGCCCCGTCGAACTGAATGGTTTCGCAAGCTTTTATGGTTTTAGACACGGCAGATGCGAGTTGTTGGGATGTTGCGACCACAATCAACACTCTTCCTCCATTCGTTACGATCTCGTTTCGACCGTTAAGTGCAGTTCCGCTGTGAAATACTAACTGACTAACCTTATCCAAACCTGAAATGTTATAAAATATTAGCAAAATTCAGATGGATCCTTGTCCAACCCACAACAGAACTTGTATACCTTTTATGACGCATCCCTTTGTCGATGATTCTGGGTATCCTTTGCTGGCCATCACGGTTCCCACCGAGTAAACATTATTCTTCCATTCCAGTTTCATTGTATGGAGTGTTTGCTTGCAGCAAGCCTAAACCAGAACAAAGTTTTGGTAACTGTTACAACTCGAGGAATGATACCAAGAGGTGGTGTACTTACAAGCATGACGTGATAGAGGTCCGACTCTAGCATGGGAAGGATGACTTGAGTTTCAGGGTCGCCGAATCTGCAGTTGAATTCCAAAACTCTCGGTCCTGACTTGGTGAGCATGAGACCAGCATATAACACACCTTCAATAAAAAATTTCTGTAGTCAGAAGGAGGGATGTAAGTTGCCTGCTGTAAATGTTTGAGGTTGGTCAACTTACCGACAAACTGAAGTTTTTCTTTCTTCATGCCATCGATGGCTTTTTGTAGAACATTCTTTAAGACAAATTCTTCCATGTTGGGCGTGAGAAGAGGACAAGGACAGTAAGCTCCCATTCCTCCAGTGTTTGGTCCCCTGTCACCATCCCAAATGCGTTTGTGATCTTGAGCTGGTAGCATGGGCACGATGGTATTTCCGTCGGTGAATGCTAAACACTAGAAGGAAAGTTTTGAAAATTGTTTTTGTCTCATTTACTGAAAGAATGGTTTCTGTAGTCAGATTCTTTTATCTACTTACTGAAACTTCCTCTCCTTCAAGTAATTCTTCAATGACGACGGTGTTTCCAGCGTCGCCAAATTTTTTCTGAGTTAGGATATCGTCCACGGCTTTGGAAGCTTCTTCTTTATCAGCAGCGACAACGACACCCTTTCCTGCAGCCAAACCGCTGGCTTTGACAACCAAAGCTGGAAAACTAGCGCTGAGGATGAATTTCTTAGCTTCTTGAGCATTCTGAAAAGAGCCGAATCGTGCTGTAGGAATGTCGTGTCTCTTCATGAACTGTTTCGCCCAATCTTTATTCGCTTCTATTTGCGCCGCTTCTTTCCCAGGTCCAAAACAATAGATTCCTGTCGGATAAAGCAATCACGAATTGACATTTTTGCTTAAACTTCTGTGAAAAGTTTCGCTTTTGTCAAAACTTCGTTTACCTTCGGATTTCAACGAATCAGCTAATCCGTCAGCTAGAGGATCTTCCGGTCCGATGACAACCAAACTGATTTCGTTTTGATGGCAAAACTGAATGACTGCACTGTGATTCTTCACGTTAAGAGCGACATTTTGAGTTTTGCTGACGGTCGCGATTCCAACGTTTCCAGGCGTGACGTAAATATTCGCAACATCTGGTGATTGTGCCAGTTTCCAACAGATCGCATGCTCTCTTCCGCCATTACCGATGACTAAAACATTTTTCCCACTCATTTTTAGTATTTGTTAAATGATCTGAAATACACAAGACGGCCATTTGTAAATCTCGAATTGAAATTATTTGCTTATTTTAAAGTAAATTTTCGACAATAGTAGTTAATTACAATAAATAAAAACTCGATGATCTTTGATCTTTTACTCCCCAAACAGATGTCTGTGCCTATATGGTGTGAGTGAACATGTTACGACCAATAAAATTTTCATTACCTCAATTGAAGGTATGAGTGTGCTTAGCCTGTAACATGTTCAAACGTACAAATCCTAACGGTTGTCGTCGAGAGAGGAATAATTGTTTCCTAATCTTTTGTTCATTTCGGTTTTCCTGTTTTCAATTTTCTCTTAATGAATCATATAACTACTATAATTTTGAAATAAATTTACTGTAGACCTACATACAAGGAGGAATATGAAAACTGTCGTGGGATTCGATTTTGAGTTAATTATTAAGTTTGTTCCATAGGAATTGGCATCCTTACCTTTGAGATCAAATATATTTTACGACAACCTATCATATAAATCGGGCGTGGCTAAACTTTTATTCCTTAAGACATTAGTCGGTAACCTGCAGCTCTTCAGTTTCATACTCAAATATTAATATTATCTATTTAATAATGACTTATAAATATATCTGATTTGTAGCCCTTTAAAAGCTTCGAAATTGTAATTTTTGACTTTCTCGACTCAAAAGGTTGTCAACTCCTGTCTAAGGGGCTACTATAAAATATATTCTGAGGATGGCCATGAATGTGGGCAAACACTTTTAGGGATTTTCAAATTTCGGTAGATTTTTTAATAGATAATTAACAAGAATTTAAATTGAAAAATATTATGGCATATGAAGGGAACCACTACTTCTTTGTTTTATTGGGTACAGTCATTTTTAATAAATTTTTTTTACAAAGTAAAGAAATAAATACACAAAAATTTACTGTCCGACAGATTTTGGGCCGTTTTGTGGGATTGCTGTCGTATTTTATGTGTTGCAACTACTAATTTAAAAGTTAACATTCATTTGCATAGTTTTTTGTGACAAATACAAATAATATGGGTATGTTTATTACTGTACAGGTTATTACTGTAAGAATAAATTGTCCAATTAAGATTTTCAAATATCAGGCCTTTGCGGTCGACCGGTCAACCACGAAATGGCAAGAGTTGGCCATCCCTGGTATGCATTATAACGTCTGGTGATGTTAGTTTGATTGAGTTTACAAAAGGAAAACTAAGTAACATTTCCGTTTCTTCAGAATTTTGATGCGGGTGTTAAAAACCCCCAAATGTGTTGTTAACGTTTTCAGTCCGAAAATCAGTGAATGTGCACACTGACTAATGTGATATGTTAAACTATGAAAGATTGCTTCATATCTCACTTTAATTTGGTGATGTGGACTTTTTTATCGGGAACGAGTTAAGGCTAAAGTAAAATTTGCCAGAACTACAACCGCGTTTCTGTAAACTTTTGGACACTTTCATGATTATTTTATCTCAAAGCTACTGCACACTTTTAGAAATATTTCATTTCAGATATATATTGCACAGTTTTGTTGGGAATTCATCCCACAAATCATAATTTAGGTGGTGCTCACGTTTTAAATTAGAAAATTAAAATGAAATAAGGTCTTTGTTATAATAAAGAAGTGTACCAGACAGCTGTATTTATTTTTCGATATTCAGAGAGACAACAAAGTAACTAGTAAATTCAAGAATTAATCGATAAAAAACCATCAAACGACTCAAAATATTATAATTTAGGAAATTGCCACAATGTTAATCATTCATTCATTTATAGGTATTTTAAAAATTAAGTTGATCCGAGTAAGAAGATGAGAAAAACAGTTTTGAATTTAACGGCTTGGAAGCCATCGATATACACATTACCTGAGCAAAACGGGGAAATTTCTTGATTTCGCATATTAACCAAGCAAATCAGTTAACGGCACATTCACTTGGCATTTGAAAAATTTTAACGGCTTTTTAAAATTTTTTAAACCCTTTAAATACTATAAAAGGGTCAAAGAAAAAACTGAATTTACGAACGCGTTTTCGAAATTCATGCCGCGCTTGAATCCTGTCGACGGATTTTTCGTCGTGGAATCAGATCGCCAAAAAACACGGTTTTCGAACAAGTGACAAAGTTCCATTTTTGAACTTTCAAAGTAATGTTCGAAAAAATAATAATTTTCAATTTTTGTGTTTGACATCGTCTTTCAAGCGATAGTTTGGTCAAGAACGAATTTAAAATGAGTTTCCTCTTGAGAAAAATAAAAGATTAAAAAATGATATGTTATATAACATCAAGAAAAATAAAATAAATTTGAAATAATCTCTAGGTGACATTTTTTTATTTTTGGAGGTATTTCATTGACGTGGGATTGGCACGTCAAAGGAGCGTTTCTAGCAGATAAGTGTGTCTTAACGGAATCGTCAGGGTCAAATAACAACATTGAAATTTTTTTTCTTTTCTGGTGATTTTCATCATTTATGGATTGACATATTTGTTTTTTTATTTGTTGGTTTCTTACTTGTTTAAAGCTAGAGAATTTAGAGATTTTTTGTTCTTTCAGAGCATCCATTTTATCAGACTAAGCTTTAGTTAAATATGGGGTTTTGAGAAGTCAACGGTTTTCACAATCCAACTAATATTGTAAGAAAGATTTTTTGATGCGTATTGTCATTCTTTAAGATTATTTCCCAGCAGTTTGATGGCATATCGACAATAATATCACATAAACAACAGTAATCTTTTTGGAACTGTGTAAGTAAATATAGTTTTAAGTTGCAGATTCTGATAATTTCGTTTCTCCATTGTACTTTTCCCTTTCAGATATGTTGATACAATATCTGTAGGGATTTTGTTTTTGTGTAAGACCATTTCCTAGAATGTGACACTCAACAAAGTTTATCTTTTTTTTTCTGTATGCAGTGACCCAGTTAGTTTTTCCTTTTCATGATTATGTATAGTGACAAAAATCATGGTCCTTATGTTTACCCAAAGAGTACTAAATTATGTATTAAGCCATGTCTTTAGAAAGTTTTCATAACTATTTCTTTTGAATCGTTTAGATGAACTGGTATTCCCAAAAGCTTTGTCGAGAGTCTTTTGTTTTGCAAATGGAATAATGATATTCTTTTAGTTTTTTTTAAATGATATGGAGTACTGTTTTTAAAAATTATTTTTCGAGGTGACAGTCCTTTTAATGTGTAAATCTACACCTTCATTTTTTCTGTATAAACTGTTTTATGATGTTGAAATTTTTACAAATTTGTATTGTAGGCATCAAATGTCCTTTCTTTTTGGAATCATTTCACTTTTGGCTTATAAGTTGCTAAGAATCGTCAATTATAGTTATCATTCAATTCATTTGTTTACTCAAAATAAAGAGTTTTGTTTTATATTGAAAACAAGGAAGTTTATCGAATAGCAAAAACATTTCATGAGTGAAGTAATACTTGAGAGTTCTAATCTCCTATTATGTCGTGTTCTAGCCAAGAGTGAAAAACAGTTTACAGCTCAAACTAAAACCTCTATGTCTGAAGCAGTTGCAGAAGTTGCAATAAACCAATTTGATATATCTTACATACTTCATTCATTTAAACAGCTTGACAGCTTGGTAATGAACAAAATATGGGTGGACATAAAGTTACCATGATTTTAGTTTGATTCATTGTAAACAAATTTGTGTTGGCAATTGATTTGAACATCATTTCTAACAGTCTGCAACTCGAAATGAATTAAAAAGTGATTTCATTTTTTCAACACTTATTAGGAGAAAGTGATTAGATGGGATAAACTTGTCTTGAGATAGTTATCTCCTCTGATAGTCTTATGAGAACCTGATGTAGATCTTATCAGAATATATTACTAATATTTAATAATTTATCTGCCAGAGTAACTAACATAGTGACCTTGCTGACTGACAAAGTCTTTTGTTTAATTTTTTCATAGGCTGTCAAGTACAAAAGTTACTACTGATAGTTATAAATGATTAGATTTGAATCAGGTGATTGTTACTTTATTAGTGTAGAAGGAATAAATACGGACTTGAATGCTCTAACTGGTGGAAAGTTGTTAGAAGTTAAGTTCATGAAAGTATTCTCTAATCAGACCGTTATTAGCAGGTAAGGTTGTTAAGGTTTAGCGGACAAGTTGGAAGTTTCGATGAGTTATAAGCGGGGAATAGATTTTAGCCTTTTTAGTAATTTTCTCTCCTCGACAGCTCTCAAAGACAAAAAAAAATTTGTTTAAATAACGGTTAATAAAAGAAATTTCAAATTTGGGATGAGTTTTAGAAGAGAGAAATATTGTATTTGGGTTAAAAACGTTAATTAATTGAAAATGTTACTTACATAACGCTGTTCGAATGATTTAAACTGATGTCGTTATTAGTGGGAACGTTACGAGGTTAAAAAAAAATTGGAAAAGACACAACTGCAGCGCACGACTGAATGAGAGATTAAAGTGTACTAATCTTTGTCCGCTGGGGGTCATTATATGGTAAGGGCTGCCAACTCCAACAACTTGGGTCCCAAATAAAGGGCAAAGTCTAGTCGGGTGTGTACAGAGCGATGAACCCTCTGAAATGTTGAGAAATTTGTTCAGCGGTTGGGGATGGGGTGTTGAGGGCCCACACTTAGAAAGTTTTTCTAAATCTATTAATGAATCGATTGACCAAATAAATGGTGTGTTTTTGGGGAAGAGGAGAGAGCACAAACAAAATCATGGTCTTGGCCCTTTCGAGAAAGCTATGTTTGGAAATGTTTTGTTAGGGTGACGTCTTTT
Organism: Columbicola columbae; assembly: GCA_016920875.1. NCBI lineage: Eukaryota > Metazoa > Arthropoda > Insecta > Psocodea > Philopteridae > Columbicola > Columbicola columbae. The sequence goes on along the minus strand of JADMLL010000006.1, from coordinate 14,517,660 downwards.
ATTAGGTTTATAGTTTGGTTGGTTACTACTTTATGATATCGTTGACTCTTTAGTTACATTTTGGCTATGTTTTGGCTACATGGTTCGATATCCTCGGCAGCAGTGATGGTGGTGGGGACTAAATACAACAGCTCCACCTGTTAAAACGACTTTTCTCACACGCTGGGCCACAGATTCCAAAAAATTACTAATCGAAAGAACCAGAAATGATCCTAACCTTTCGGGGGTTGGTAGGCGAATTTTTCTCTGTTAAACCCCGTACTAACTGCCACCTGTCCCTAAGACATCATGAGATAATCACAGACATGTCTGTGAGGCATTAAGCAGTTACAGGTTTAGTATCGGGAGGTTGTTCTGGAGTAGTGTCTTAGACTCAGGATTGGAGATGTCAGTAGGGAAGAAGAGTGTGATTTGGTTGGGCTAGAAAGAAAAAGTTACAAAAAGAAAACAAAGAGTAGAGGAATCATTAGATCACAAATTTTGCCTTTTTAATTAGGTCCTAATGAACTTAATTCAAACATTTTCAAGGGTAAATATGTTTAGCGGCCATTTTTTGGGTTAAAATTTGGCTTAAATCGTACTTTGATAAGTCAAAATGAAACCAGAATTTGAAGTGATAACAAAGGAAAGTTAAATCTTCATTTCTAGACTATCTAACTACAAGCTCGCCACTTTCACAGATGAATTTCTGACCCAAATCCGGACCAAATCTGGAAAAGGATTCAACAGTCATACTGTTAACGGGATAGATTATGTAACCGAGATTTCGGGGTTATTTCCAAGCTCCAGGCTGACAGAATCAAATTTTAGGGACGTTAGTCTTCATTTCTGGGCCATCTAACCGAAAATTTGAAATTTTTATTTCGACCAGAAATGATGGTAGAAGGTTGACAGGAGTGGTAAAACGATCTGGAAACTTCTCCTTGACGAAAGGATTGTTTGGACAACCATCATTATTGCCCATAATACGAACCTCAAATTTTTGGTTAGATAACCCAGAAATGAAGACTAATATTCCAAACTGGGAAGTAACCCCGAAATTTCGGTTACAGAATCTATCCCCCCGTTAACTGTTTGACCGTTGGATCCTTTGGTTTCTTGAAGATTTTTCAGGTTTTACACAGCAGCTTTGGTCCGGATTTGGGTCTGAAATTTATTTTCTGTGAGTGGTTGGAATGGAATTTTAACGGTTAGACCTTTTTTGATGGAAGGTGATTTATTCTATGAGTACAAATAATGTGACAGATGCCGTTGGATTATTAATAAGATTTAAATGAAAGAAACAAATTTGTTCAGACGTCATAGACATTAAATGTCGTCAGTCGGTTACTACTGACAAGGTCTGGGTTTAGGCCGCTTTTAACGCCATTACGAAACTGTTTTCCTGTGTGTGTCACACAGATAGTGGTTTTTGAGATGATTGAAGAACTTTGTACGCCATATTGGCCTAGACTTGTTTAAATGATGGATTCATTTCTTGAACGATTTTTAACATAGTTTTATGGAAATATTAGAACCAAAACCCGAAGACGAAATCACTGGTATGTAGTTCTGTATAACTGCATCCTTCAAAAAATAATCTTCAGTCTTTGTAATTAATCATCAAAACACGATTTTGTGACTTTGGCCTTCGTCAATAAAATAATTGCTAGCCAAGGGTGTGCAGTATTTATGCAATGAATTTTACCCCATACTGTGCATTATTTATCAAATAAACTCTTGGTAAAAGTTTGACTTACTTTTAAAATAATTTCAGAGTAAAAGTATACTATGTATAAACGGTATATTATGTAACAGAAAAGTGTATATAAGTGATAAATCGGGCGAGTATATATATTAAAAATTCCCAGCGATTATTCATAATCACCAACTAAGCTTCGTAAATGTGACTAGTTACTGAATATTTATCACATTTACCGTCTAGTTTATAAAATCTCCAGCTTGTAATGGAAATTTGATAAAAGTTTGCTTAGATTACAAGTTTGATGAAGTTTGACGTTGATGTTTGTGAGGAGCAAGAAGGCCCATTGAGTGTTGCAATGAGCATCGAACATCCGAATCAGAAACTAAATAGCGTAATGAAAGGCCCCCTTTGTCAATGATCGAACGTTATCTCTCAGAACGGCTTCGAATGTCAACATGGAGGTCAATATTTCAGGGTTGACGCTTAGAGACCAGAGGTTACTTAGGAAGTTAACCGATTATTATAAATATTTTCAATTTTAAACGTATTGAGGCTCAGGGCCCAACCCTGGAGCAGTCGTTATTGCCCTCCCAGTCTTACCTTTCATGCTAAGTTTCGTTTCCTTTCGTGCTACCACGTGGGGGAAATGTGGCATCAAAGAGTGCCAAAATCGGCCAGTCGCTCTTCAAGGTCATGTTTCTAAATTCGTGAATGTAAGTCAGACATGTTGGGTGTATATCACACTCGAAGGCTGATTGTTGCCTGATTTTTTGATTGGATACATTGTCGGAGGAGCAGAAGTGGGTCGTCCAAGGTTGTCTTAGTAGGTGTTGGCTGTAGTAGTAGTGGTAGTGGTGGTAATGCCAGGAAAACTAGCCTAAGTTATTTAATTTGAACTTGTTTTCACAACAAAAATTTAATTTGGTTCTGCTTTTAGGTAGAAAAGGTTGGCACGATGATGGAATATAAGGTTTTTAACGATTTGGTTCACGGTCACATGGTCTTTCATCCTCTTCTTGTCGTCGTTGTGGACACGCCTCAGATACAAAGATTGAGGAACATAAAGCAGTTGGGATGCTGCTATTTCGTGTATCCGTCGGCTTCTCATAACAGATTCGAACATTGTCTGGGGTGAGTGCCGGTTTGCCTTTGTCGTTTGCTGTTCGTTCGTTTTGTCGAATTACTTAAATGAGGAACCTTGATTTCAGAACAGCTCATATCGCGGGAAAACTCTTCGATAAGCTGAAAGAAAGAGGGACGCCTTCGAATTCTTTGGACGAGAACAAGTGGGAGAGACGAAAACTGTGCGTACAAATTGCTGGACTGTGTCATGATGTGGGCCACGGACCGTTTTCCCACACTTGGGAAAGGTTTCGACATAAGGTTTCCGCCAAGGATGATTGGACCGTAAGTTGGATGTTACCTTAGTGTTTTGTTACTTATTCTAACCCTACATGATCAGTAGGTGATAGCTGTAGTTGAAGCTACCAACTGTTGATGACTAGTTACTCTTGGAAGAAATGAACAACTAGAAACGTGGCAAGAAGTAGTTGGTCTAACTTTATGAGGTTTTATCTAGGGAACAGATCAGTGTCTAATTCTCAGGAAATGGATAAAGGACATAACTGGGAATCTAGTCAAAAGGAGAGAATCAAACAAGTAACAGTAGTAGAGACCCAAACTGATATTAATGACGGAATTAGTGTCTTAGCTTGTTTTAGTTTACAGTGTTGCCAGTTATATTCTTAGTCTGTTAATCTGTTTTTATTATAATTATACTCTTGAATGTTTGGTGGCTGGAAGTTGGGTTTCTATTGAATAGTAAAATAAGTTTTGAGATTATGAAAATCACATATTTTAGTGATGGAGAGCCTAGAACAGGGGTGTCCAGCTAAACAGCATATTCTGCATAGAATGTTCTAGAATTATTACAATATAATAAATTATTGTAATTAAATTTATTTTGTACGATAAATAATTTATTGTATCGTGTTTCAACAGCAGCGGGTACATGGTGTCCAAGGAAGGGGTTGGTGAGCCCCTGGCCTGGAAGTTAATTTCACCAACCGGTAAAGACAGGGATGATGTTTTGTTTGTTTATTTATTACAGCACGAAGAAGAGTCGACGAGAGTTTTGGACGATATACTCAAGGAAACGATCTGTCCAGTGAGAAAGATAAACGGGACGAAGTTGAAGACCGTGAGATGCTTTTCATCTTTATGGACTGGGTCCTGTCGAAATCGAAATCATCAAGAATATGATTTTGGGGAGAGAAAGCTCAACGCATTATTTGTTTCAGGTTGGCAATGCTGTATTCCTTGTGTTTTTTTTTACCTTTTCATTCTCTCTCTCTCTCTCTGTTTATCTGTGTCCTCTGACACTCTCCCTCCATCTCTTTCAGTTTCCCTATCTGCCTTCGCTTTCTCTCTGTCTCTCTCGCTCTTTTCTCCTCTTTCTTTTCCCATCAGTGCCCTCTTAACAGCTTTTCCTTTTCAACTTAAAAAATGTTTTTGCCATTAAATGTTCGTCTCGCATACTTTCAGATCATCAACAATAGAAACAATGACATAGACGTGGACAAATGGGATTATTTGGCCCGAGACAGTGTCATGCTCAATGTGCCGATCGGATTCGATTACAAAAGGCTTTTAAATTACTGTTGTGTCTTAAAGAACAGTGACGGCGAAGAAGAAATCTGTTTCAGGTAGGCGAAATAGAAAGTTTTAAAAGACAAATTTTGACAGGTGGAATAGGTCTGACTAATAAAAAAGTAAAGAAGAAGAAAGATGGCTGAATCTTGAGTGCTTATTTGTTTTTTCAGGGAAAAAGAGTGTTCAGCTTTGATCGAAATGTTTTTGGCGAGAGGACAACTTCACGACAAAGCCTATCAGCATCCCAAAGTGAAGATAATTGAAGAAATGCTTATTGATGCGTTAGTACTAGCTAACGACAGGTATTGTTGGGAAGATTTTGGGTGCCTTAGAGACTTTTGAGGTTCTTTAAGAACATTAATTGCTATTGATTGATTGCTTTACAGACTCAAATTAACCGAAACCCCAGTGAGTCAGCTAACCGATCATATTTATCAGAGAATATTGTACGAGGATTTCGGAAGGGATGAGAACATGAGGAAAGCAAAGGAGATTTTAAGAAGAATCGAGAAGAGAGATCTGTACAAATGCATCGCGAAAGAATCCTACGAAGTCAGTGTTGGAAAAATTCGAATAGTTTTTACCTCACACTTTCGTGTATCTTGATAAAACCATTTATTAGACTAGATTAGGCTAGATCAGAGGTCGGCAAAGCGCGTCTCTTTTGCTCTTGGACTGTGGCTCTTCCATAAAATGTTTAGTTCAGGCCTAGAATATGATTTATTAACTAGATATTATATTTATATAAGTATAACACCAAGTTATATTTAATGTATTTCTAAGAAATTTAAGGAAACTTTGTCAAGTGTGCAATACTTTTGAAATGAGCTCGCCCTACTTCTTCCCTTGGCGCTATGGCCTGGGCCTTATCGACTATTTTTCTCCAAACCTTTCTATCTTGGACGAGCTGCCTTCCACTGTGCAGTATTTTCAAAACGAGCTCACCCTTATAGTGTGCAATATTTTTGAAAGGGATTCGCCCTGCATGTGTGCAGTATCATACTTTTATAAGGTATAATTCAAAGGCAAAGCTATAAACTGTTGACCATCATTTATGAGATTTATTCGCTCATGGAAGTGTGCACTATTTATGAAATTATATCTACTTGTACGTCATATACATATTAGAGAAAATAAAAATGTATATTAATTATGACAATTTTTTTTTTTTTGTCACATACGGTATGTGTGATGTGGATTACTATATTGTGTAGCTCGTTTCAAAAGTAATGCACACTTTTTTATAAAATTCATTATAAAAATAATGTAGATTTTAGTGTAGAGTTGATTTCATAAATACTTTATGCCGAGACATATAGTATAAAATCGAGGGTGTACTTTAAGCAGTAATTATTTGTTAGAAAATGTCTCAGCAGAGCTATAAAAACGTTTCTAAAATGAGTTATGAAAATATATATAAGTATAAAATGGCTTTTTGAACAAATTTCAATTTTGTATGACTTATATTTGGCTCTTTTAGATGACGAGTTTGCCGACCGTTGGACTAGAATGAGTCGTCCGAAAGCTTTTTGATAGTGTTTATAACATACTTTTTGATTAACTATAGTTAGACTAACTTGTTGTTGTTGACTAATGTCGACCTCTTTCGAGCGTATGAGGAGTTAAATATTTATTTTATTGTCTTCAGGATAGCAGAATAAACACTGACATGATAATGAAACGACTGAGGATACCAACATTGGAGCCTTATTTGGATGATATTGCAATCACGGCGATCAAATTTGACATGACGCGTTCGAACAAAGAAAAAACACTGAAAAACGTGTCTGTGTATCAAAAGACGAACGGACTAATGGTCTGCAGGAAGTTCGACTGGCATAAATACGACGATTCTTTAAAACCAAACATGTAGGTACTTTGAATTGTAAGCTAGAGTATGGGGCTGTGTATGACAAATTGAGCTCACATAATTTTATACGCCCATTGTCCCAAAATAAACGGGAATAATTTTGTGTGGCGTGCCCGTTGTGTTCCGTGCCGTTCCTCCATCCATTATAGTTATTAGGTGGACCAAATAATATTGTCGGTTTTGTGCTTTGCACCAAATATATGTTCTGCTAAAAGTGATAAATATGACAAAGTATCGGATAACCCGATGTTACGAGCTGGATATATTATAAACTAGCCAGTCTTTTTTTACGCGGTTTGTGACATATCTGTTGTGGCCATAGCCCGATGTACTTGAAACATGTGCTTTAGTTTGGCCGGTTGTTTTGCGAACTGGCCGCGATTCTCTCATCAAAAAACGACGGGTTGATTCAATAATTCGAACACTAATATTATTTCATAAATATTGCACACATTCGTTCTCAAATCCATTCCGCAACAACCCAAATTTTCAGAAAAAAACCTTTTTTCAAAAGTAATGCACACTTTAGGATAGTAATTCATTTCATAAATATACATATAAATACTATTTATTAGGGCTCTAGACGTAACATCTAATGTATGTTACGGTAAAAGTGATAAATCAGGCGAATACAAAGAATTCCCGAATATTGATCATAATCACCAACTAAGCTTGGTAGAAGTGAGTAGTTACTGAATATTTATCGCATTTACCGGCTAGTTTATAAAATATCCAACTTGTTATTTGAGCCAACTTTTATTAAATTCCCCATTACAAGTTGGAGATTTTACAAACCAGCCGGTAAATTTGATTAATATTCAGTAATTTGTCACATTTACCAAGCTTAATTGGTGATTATGAATAATAGTCGTGGGCTATACATATACTCGTTGAATTTATCACTTTTACCGTTCATTTTGTAAATAAAATATATAAATATAACACCGAAGGTATATATTAAGAGTAACCGGATATGTCTGATAGTTTGTCATGATTTTTCGTTATCACTATTCAAATCGAGTTTTTTGGTTTTTGTTTCAGCGAAAACCTTAAGCGACAGCAGGTCTTGGTCCTGTACAAAGGAGAACATGAATTTCCAGAGAGTTTAGTGGAAGAACTAAAAAGTCACGTCCAGAGAATCTTGATCGATTCAGTGCAATGACCCTAATTTTGATTCTATGTACATAAATAAGCTATGTAAGCAATAGTAAAATATTTCAAGCGAAACCAAATTTTTCCAGTTTCTTTCGTGTTGGAAGTACACTGTACCTGGTGTTTTAATACTAAAGATTAGTTTAGGTTTAGTGTTTAGTAAATCAGCGTAAAAGAATCAATTGGATGGGTGAGATAAGTGACATGAATCAAACATCGAGTCGATGATGGAGGAGGAGTATGACTGTTTTTGAGTGGGTGAGGGGGGCTTTAGAAAGTTTTGACAATACCCTACTGAGCATGCGCAGTTTTGTTTTCTTTTTAATTTTTTTTTAAGTGTTTTAGTTTTATATTGTTTTATTTTATTTTATTTTATTTTGAGTTTTAAGTAAAAACAATTTTTATTTACCGAAAGTAAGGAAGAGTTACTTTACACGTTTTGATTTGAATGTGTTCACAATTTACTAGTCTGTGAGTTAGGTATATTAGATTAGACTGGTTTTAGGATTTGTGTGGTCTAGTATTTGAGAACCGAAATCTAGTCTTTTAATTTTTAAGTACAAACAGTTTTGTTAATGAAAATTTGAATTGTTCTTAACCTTTTGTCAACCAAACGAAAGAATTGTTGAGTTGTTAATATTAATATTAAAAAAGGTTTTGTTTTAACAATATTACCGGTTTCAGAAACTTTTTTTTTTGAAGTGGGTCGCTTATTTTGAAAGTGGTATTAGTCCATTTTTTTGCTGTTGAAAGGAAATTTAAGGTTTGGGTTTGAGTCTGTTGAAAAATCTATATCAGGGGTGTCAAACTCAAAAGCTAGACGGGGCTTAACTTTAGGTTGATGTTTGTATAAACAAATATTTTCATTTGGGATAGTATATTGTAATCAATATATAAAGTTAAATTATTGTTTAAAATGATCCGTATGGTATATAAATATAGTATATTATAAATTTGTATGCTGGTTTTGTTTCTAATTCACATTGGATATATTGAGTGGGCCGCAAAATTGTTCGTCTCGGGCCGACAGTTTGACACCCCTGATCTACATAAATCACGGCAAGTCTTGTGAGGAGTGTTGCGATTAATGTATTTGTAAGGAATCTAATTGTGGTTGCAAGGGCCTTATGGTGGTAGCATTAATTTAGATTTGGAATGTATACTGAATATGAGAAGTATGATATTTATAATATAATCAGAACACTATAGCTTTTGAATAATAATTTTTTTGTAATTACTGTTCAATTTCACTTGTAAACAATCCAAATGCTGTGGTTGTTGTGTTCTTTTGTTTCTCAAACGAACGTTTGGCGGTTGGTACAGTACAACAAAGGCCATAGGCTAGAGCGGTGTGATGTGTGATACAGGAGGCAGGGAAATTATTGTTAATCTAAAATTATGGATTTGTTAGTTGACGCTAACATTACTTTTTGTAAATGATTTTTGACGTAACTTAAATTTACTAGCATAAGTTTTGGAAACTTCAAATGGACTCACACCACTTCCATAATTAGCCAATTGGAAAAATCCTTTGATTCCTGTTTTGAAAAATAAAATCAGGTGGGCCAGGAATTCCCTGCAACTTGAGACACCAAGTAGTTGTTAGGTCGATATGAGGGGTTTGACCCGAGGTAGGAACCATCGTCGTAACCCCAGGGACATGACACAGGAAAATAATATCGGTTCTGTGTGTCACACCTAACATATATGTTACGGTAAAAGTGATAAATCAGGCTAATATATACAATCCCCGGCGATTATTCATGTTCGCCAACTGAGCTTGGTAAATTTGACTAATTATTGAGTATTTATCACATTTACCGGCTAGTTTATAAAGTATCCAAGTTGTAATATAAGAAAAATTTTATTGAATTTTTCAGTACAGTTGGATATTTTATAAACTAGCCGGTATATGTGATTAATATTCAGTAATTTGTCACATTTATCCAGGTTAGTAGGTGATTATGAATAGTCGCTTGGAATTACTTTTTGGTTCACATAGTATTTGGCTACATTACATCAATTTTGCCCATATACGCCCTCTGCCCCTAAAGCCGTCCATGCGATTGGAATACCAAAAGCTCAAAAGATTTATGGAAATTGATGTTATCATGCCGGAAACCGAATAACTCGGTCTTGGGGAGTTGAATTTAAAGTTTGCACTACACCATTTGCACGGAGACTCAAAAATTAAAGCCATAATTAATCCAAACCAGAAACAAAGCGTCACAGCCCTGTAAGAAGCCGACAAAATGACCGCCATCCTCAACTGCATTCCAAACAACGACATACAAAACTCATTTAATGCCCTTTGTCGAACGAACCAATTAATATATTTCGAATAAATTAATTGATTTATGTAAAAATTAATCAACAATTCCTCCTATCAGATTCAATTATTACTAATCAAAATTTTAAAACAAAGCAATCGCAAAATATGCGATATCTCTTTATTTAATGGTCTTACACCACTTTCAAAATAAACAACCCAAATATTGCTAAGTAAAAAAACGTTTGTCGAGGTTCACTTAAGTCCAAAATCTTATTTTAAATGAAATGAAAAAACCGTTAAAAGGTGAAAACTGAAAACCGTTCGAATCGTTCCTCGTTCCCCTTTGACCGTTAAAAATGGTTTTCATCAGGTTGGTCACACTGCAAATTTATTTTCACTCCCTCCTTCCATTTGAAAGAACTTCTCTTCGCTGGACTATTCGTTCGATTTTATGTTGTTTCGTTTTGTTTGTTTGTTTTATTGGTTTTATTTTGTTCGTTTTTTGTTCTTTTTTGTTTTTGTTATTAAAACTTGTTGAAATATTTGAATGTAAGAGAAATAAATCGATTGAAATATAAGTTTTTAAATAATTTTTGTGTTCCGTTATGGTAAGTTTAGAAAATTTGATTGTTTTCTGTTTTTGTCCTTCTGAAAACTGAAAAAACGGATTATTTGACTTCAAAAATAAGTTAAACTACTTCAAATCGTCCCTTTTAATGTTTTAACTCGTAAAAAATTAAAAATTATTGTGTAAAAGTGATTTTAAAGAACATTGCCTAAATTGGCGGTTACAAACGACCGTAACTGTAGCGAAGTCGCCATTTTTGTTAGCGAAATAAAAGAAAAAAGGAGACAAATTCTGTCAGCAGTTGAAGAAAAAGTGAGGAAAATAGGAATTAATAAGTCGAACTTTGATATTTTTTTACAATTCTGATTACTGTAATTAACTGATTGTAAATATGAAACAGGTATGTGCCTATTTGTCCAGGTGTAACATAAATTACGTGGAATATAAACAATTAAAAAGAAAAAAAGACGTGAATCACTTTGCTCTGGTTGATGGGTTCTGTCGTAGGCTAAACGTGAATGCTTTGTTTGCAGAAAAATTGAAAAGAGAAAAAAAACAACAACAATATTTGAAGTCATATATTCTAATTTTGTGTACATGTCATTAAAACATATGAAGCGAGTCCTCTTATCAGTCGCGGGTAACAAAGAGTTACCTGTCGAAGTACTCACTGCGTTTAGTCAGTTTTGAAACGTTTTCCAACCTGTTTTAGTGATAAGCTTTTTTTCTTTTTCTTTCTTTCTTTTGTGTGTGTGTGTGTGTGGTGTATGTTCTGAGAAGTGGGTAAGTAAAGAAGTTTGGTGAGAATTTGATTTTTGTGTTTTGTTTCTTTTTTTCCTTTTTATTTTTGGGTTAAGTGCTTAAATCATGTTTTGCTGATTTGAAGTAGAAGTTGAAACATATTCGAGTTTTTTAAGTTAATTTTGGGCGTTAAACTAGCCAGTAAGATAGATTAGGTGAAGTTTTAAGCTTCTTTCTAATAGTTCTGATAGCTTCTACTCTAACCATTCTGTCTAATTATGGTATCCTGCTTGTGAGCTTATATTAGGTGGACCGGAAAATAATTTCGATTCGGTGGGTTAGACCTAAAATATATATCTGTAAAAGTGATGAATCGAGTGAATATATATATATAACTCCCAGCGATTAATCATAATCACCAACTAAACTTTGTAAATGTGACAAATTACTGAATATTTATCACGTCGAGATTTCGTACCACAAAAATTATTCCGGTTCATTTTGAGACAGTGCATATATATGCACCGTGGACTGGAACGTAAAATCATATATATATATTGCCGTAAATGTGATAAATTGAGCGAGTATATGTATCATTCCCGGTTATTAATCATAACCACCAATTAAGCTTGGTAAATATGACAGATTACTGAGTATTTATCACATTTACCGGCTGGTTTGAAAAATATCCAACTCGTAATTTAAAAAACTCCATTACAAGTTGGAGATTTTATAAACTAACCAGTAAATGTGATAAATACTCAGTGATCTGTCATATTTACCAAGTTTAGCTGGTGATCATGATTATATGTTTAGCAAAGTTGGTGATTATATATAATTCGCCGAGAATTGTATATATACTCGCCCGATTGATTACTTTTACCGTAACATATATACGATATAACTTTCCGGTTCGCATAATATTTTCAACAGGGCTTGTATTGAACAGTTGTATGGGTTGGTTAGTCATCTCCTTCCTTTTTTGACTACAAATGTGCTTAACTGATCCCATAAATGTTCTGTCTAATAAAACTGTATTGTTGATGAGCCTAACTTCTACAGTTCTATGAATTAGGAAATCACTACGCATCTTTTACGTGTCTGTGTTGGGTGGACCAGAAAACAGTGTCGCTTCTGGGCGTTACACCCAGGATATGTTCCAGTAAAAGTAATAATTCAGACAAATTTAATTCTCGGTGATTATTAATAATCACCAACTAAGCTTGAATAATAGGAAAAATTACTGTATATTTATCACATTTACCGGTTAGTTTATAAAACTTCCAACTCCTAGCCGAGATTTTATAAATTAGCCGGTAAGTCTAATAAATATTCAGGTCTTTGTCATATTTCGGAAGCTTAGCTGGTGATTATGAATAATCACCAAGAACCAAATATATAAATTTGCCTGATTTATCGCTTTTACCGATATATATAGCAATTTTCATGCTTTCATTTGTACACCAACCTTTTAGGCTGAAGTTTTCCAAGATGATTAGATCTCTGTCAACAAGATTGTGTGTCGACCCGCGCCTTCTGAACAAATTTTTCGCCTTCAAATAATTTGTTCGTTCGGCTCGAGTTGTTATACAATCCTCAGGATTAATTCCTTGGAAAGAGACTGGAAGAGGAGCATCCGAAGAGGAAAGATTTAGTCTTGTTCAAGTCTACAAGACAACAGAGTATTTGGAATCAGAATTTGGAAATTCATTTGTAAGACTAATTCGAAGGGAAAATATTGCGACAGGTGCGTGACACATCGACGAGGACAATGAAGATACCAGCAGATGGTAATGTCAACAAAATTGTTTTGGAAAAGTTGTTGCTTTCGCGTTGTTCAGTCTTGAAAGCTTATACTGTATATTCTATAACTAACAGTTCAGTTTTGTTTCGATTTCGGTTGACTAAGGTCCATGTTGCTTTCAAATTTTTGATGTCGTTTTACGTTTTCTAGGTATTCTTCCTTCTTTTGGGTTTTTGGTCTCTTCGGTACACCTTGTTTCCGGTTTAGGCTTTTTCGGGAAATTTTTGTGGGGTTTCGGTCATTTTATCCATGGCCGTTTTGTTAGTCTGCTCTATTTCTTGAACGTTTTTCTGCATTTTGCTTGGCCACTCTCCTTTTCGGAAGGAAGGACGCCTTTTGGTTGGTTCCGGTTAGGTTCTTTTGAACTGTCCTCACTACCTGTTATTCCCACGTTTTTACTACCATCCAAAGGTCATAATTGAAAATGAAAGCTCATCCCCTTGGCCATTTTGATTAGACCGCTCAAAATGGTTCCAAGTGCTCGATATATCTCCGAACGAGCAAAAGCTTTTAAACTCGCAAGAACGAAGCCACGTAGGTGCATACGCGGGTGTGGTACACGTGGAACCTCGATTAATAAAAGCCACACATGTCGAAGATTAATAAAAAAAAAACTGATAAAGGAAACGATGTCGAATTTTCCTCAGAGCAAGGATACCGTGAGGAGGTAGGGACGGGAAGGAATGATCTCGAGGTCGTTTTGCCTCACATCTCAAGAGCAGAAGACGTTCGGAATCGTCCCACCCAACCCCCTCTCCGTCTTCTTCTCTCTCTTTCTCTGTTAATTGCTGATTATAACTTTATAAGTCGTCACGAGAATCAACAAA
>JADMLL010000006.1:13822977-13903990 GCA_016920875.1 Columbicola columbae | reverse complement strand
TTATTTCAGTCTCGTCAAAACCGTTGATCAGTGCGGACGTGCTATTGTCGATTCGTTTCCTGAATTAACAGGTGATTTCATAAGTCATTAAGTTTATTTTCTTTTCTTTTCCTTATTTGTTCGGGGTGAACAATAAGTTCTTTCGTTATTTTTCGTATTAGTATTAGTATTTTTTTTGTATCTTATTTGTTCGGAGTGAACAATAAGTTAACTTTTTAATAAACATAGTTTTAGTTAGTTTAGTTAGTTTTAGTTAATCACTCATCCGGCGGAGTAGCCATGAGTGAAAATAATTCAAAACCAAAACCTGAGGGTTCCACCTTGACAGTGGACATCACTAAAACTATGTCAGGATGGCAAGAAGTTACAGGGCAAAAACGCTCCAGATCGTCACCTGAAGCTGTCCCTCATAAAAACGCACGGACAACTACTGGCTCAGCAAGCCAGTGGAAACAAAAACAGGTATGAAGAGCTAGAAAAAATGCCGACAGAGGAGACTCGTGTCTATAAGTCACCCCCAATTTTTGTTTGCCGAGTGGGAAACATCCGTCCCCTTCAAACAATGCTAGACACGGTCGCTAAGGGATGTTACTCCCTTAAAATTCTAAAAAACGAGGAGGTGAAGGTCCAGCCCTCGTCTTCGGACAAATTCCTTCCTATAATCGCTGCGCTTAAGGAGCGCAACACTGAATTTTACACCTTCCAAAGGAAGGACCGTTCCTTTAAGGTCGTCCTTCGCAACGTACACCCCTCAGTGGACACCGAAGAAATTATCGGAGAATTAGAACATTATGAACATAAAGCCTTAAGGATTCATAATATCGTGGACAGCCGCACCAAAACGCCGCTTCCACTCTTTCGTGTGGAGCTCGAGCCGCGCCAAATAACAAAGACATTTATAAAATCACAAGACTGCTAAACATGGTAGTTTTTCGAGCCCCCACGCAAAATCGAAATGTGCCCCAGTGCACAAGATGCCAGGCTTACGGACACACAGGGACTTACTGCAATCCAAGGTGCGTCAAATGTGCATCCAACCACTCCACCGCCGACTGCCCGAGAAAAACGAAAACTCCAGACGTGAAATGCTGCAACTGCGGATCCAACCATCCAGCCAACTACCGAGGATGCCAGACCTACAAGGAGCTCCAGGCAGAAGATTTCCCAAACTGAGGGAACATGCTGTCCCTACCCCACCACTCCTGCTCCCCCCAAACCAATACCTGCCTCCACATTTGTTACCCCCAACCGCTCATATTCCCAAGCCACCCGCTCCTCTCCCTCCAACCCCCCACCCAGTCAAATTCCCATCATCCCAAACCCCAGTTCAACCTTCTCCAACCTCGACGCCTTCATGGCGAAGATGGACAGCATGTTCACCTCATATTTTGACAAAATGTTAACTATGTTTTGTAGCAAATTTGATCAAATGTTAACCCTGTTAGCCATCGTGTCCAAGCGAGATTAATGGCGTCCATAAAGATAGCTTTATGGAACGCCAACGGTCAACAAAGGAGGCTAGAAGTAGAAAATTTCCTACTTCTCAATGAAATCGACGTTCTCCTAATCAGTGAAACCCACTTTACTAACAATAACTTTTTTCAGATCCCGAGATACAGCTTCTATGATGTTCAACATCCCGACGGTACTGCTCATGGTGGGGTTGCGATCCTGATCAGAACTCGCCTGCCACATCACGAGAGGATCAGATTCTGTCAAGACTACCTCCAGGCCATTGCTGTAAAGATCGATGATCCTGCTTGCTCTCTAATCCTTTCCTCGGTGTATTGTCCACCGAAACACAAAATCTCCTCTGCCCAATTCAATACTTTTTTCCGACTCCTCGACAATAAATTCCTTGCTGGCGGCGATTTCAACTCAAACATTCCTGGTGGGGCTGTGCGACTAACCCTCGTGGCAAACAGCTCTACCTCTCCATCAGAACCAAAAACCTGACTCTATCTCCACTGGAGAACCCACATACTGGCCTACTGACCCGAACCGCCATCCTGATCCTTGACTTTGCCGTCACCAAAGGAATTCCTCCCCGCCAACTTTCAGTGACCTCGAATCTCGACCTATCCTCTGATCACACACCTGTGATCATAACTCTCTCTCTTTCTCTACCCCTGTACCGAAACCCTCCCCTCCTACACAATTCCCGCACCGACTGGAATAAATTTAAGTTTTTAGTAAACGAGAACTTAGACTGCAATGTACCACTCAAAACAGAGACTGACATTGATTCAGCCATACACAATCTCACGACCATCATACAAGGCGGCCTGGTCCTCCACACCCGAACCCTCTCTCCTGATACATAGCCCTCTCCTACCCCCTCATCCTGCGGAAAATCGCTGGCGGAAACTCCGCAAATCCTGGCAACAAACCCGACTCCCCAGGACAAAACGCGTCCAAAATCAAGGAGTTAAAATACATACTGCGACAGGAAAAACAAAAACATCAAACACCACCTGTCAAAACTCTCACGACCGATACAAATGAACACAATCTCTGGAAAGCAGTCAAAAAACTTAAAAATCCAGTCACTCCTGTTCCCCCCATCCGTTCTCCTGATGGTTCCTGGCTGCGAAGTGCTCGTGAGGCAGAAGCCTTCACGTCATCTCGCTTCAGTTTTCAACCAAATCCACTACAGGGCCCCCTCTGTTCAACTCCCCTTCCACATCCCTCCTCCTCTCAACTACCCCAACAAACCACTCCTTTCTCTCCAGTTCTGGCTCCTGAGGTCGCTGACATAATCCGTCATATCCGCCCGAACAAGGCCCCAGGATGGGACCTTATTACCGGTCGCATTGCAAAGGAACTACCCCCCAAGTGCATTCGTTTCTTTGCAATCATCCTTAATAGGTGTATCCTTCTAGGCCACTTCCCCTCCTCTTGGAAGGTGGCAGAGATAATCATGATCAGCAAACCTGGCAAACCCACTGACCAGTTAACGTCCTATCGTCCAATCAGTCTCCTTCTCTCTTCTCCAAACTCCTGGAACGTGTCCTACTCTCCAGAATTAATTCCTTCCTCACCGACAGAAAACTGATTCCCTCTCATCAGTTTGGTTTCAGAAACCGCCACTCCACCATTGAGCAGGTTCACCGAATCGTGAGGAGGATCAACAACGCCCTGGAGGCCAAAGAATACTGTTCTGCGGTCTTCCTGGACGTTTCCCAGGCCTTCGATAAGGTCTGGCACGACGGCCTCAAATACAAACTGAGGAGCTGTATTCCTCCCTCCCTTCTTCCTATCCTACCTCGAGAACAGGTATTTCTATATTAAACATCTGGGATACCAGCCTCTTCCCCATCTGCGCCGGAGTCCTCAGGGAAGCGTGTTAGGCCGACACTGTACCTAATATACGTCCGACATTCCTACCACAGAATTTACTACAACCGCGACTTTTGCTGACGATACCGCGATCCTGACATCGGACACCGATATCCAAATCGCCTCGCGACGACTACAACTCCACCTGGACAAGCTAGAAGACTGGTTGACCACCTGGAGAATAAAGTAAATGAGACAAAGTCCCACCACATCACCTTTACCCTTCGCAAGGGAGTGTCCGCCAGTTTTCCTAAACGGTACCCCCATCCCCCAGTCATCTGAAGTCAAATATCTCGGGATTCACCTTGACCGTAGATTGACTTGGAAGACTCACATTAAAACCAAACGAGTCCAAGCCCAGTTAGTTCTGAATAAACTTCTCTGGCTCATGGGAAGGCATTCTGAACTGAATACTGGTAACAAGCTCCTCATATACAAATCCATCCTGAAACCCATCTGGACCTACGGGATCCTTATCTCCTCCGCCAACTCCAACTGGAAATGGAACGTTTCCAGGCCAAAACCTTGCGAATCATGGTAAATGCTCCATGGTTCGTTCCCAACTCCATCATCCGCAAGGATCTGGCGATTCCCTCTGTAAAGGAGGAAATCGCCAGATTCTCCATCAAATACTCCTCCCGACTGGCAGTTCATCCCAATCCTTCTGCATCATCCCTTCTTGACGAACCACATGACCAACGACGCCTCAAGAGGCACAAACCCCTAGACTCTACAACACGCTTCTCTTAGCGTCACCTCTCTTCTTCCTTTCACCTTTCCTCTCTTCTTCCTCTTCTTCTATACTGAGCCTATCGCCTATCCTACTTCTTCCCTCTTCTCATCATCCTATAGTGCTTCCTCTTTTCCTTCTTCTCCTCTCCTTCCACTGTTTCTTCTAACTTATTCCTACCCACCTTCTTTCTTCTTACTCCTTTTCTATTTTCTATATTTTCTTTTCTCTTCTCTCATCCCATCCCTAGACTGCTCTTTCAGTCGCATCCTCCATTCCTTCCTGGGGTTGAGACACTGGTCTGCTCCCTGGAGTAAGCTAAAGGACCAACTACAAAATGTCTCCTTAGAGACAGATGGCATTGACAGGAAAAACTTTTCTTATTTGACCTTTGCATCTCTTTCCCGTTTCCTTTCCTCTTCAAACACTGTATGAAGACTGTAAATCAAATTCATCGACAGCTCCACTTGTATTGGAGGGGGGGGCGTTGACCTCGGTTTCCATGGTGTTGGCTTCATCACTTTCTTGAGGAAATCATTTTCTTAGAATCCATACTGCGCTTGAATTTAATTATAGTTTTCATTTCTTGTTAATAAAATAAATAATTCAATTCAATTTCGTATAAAATAAATTTCCATCGTCATTAAAAATAATAAAAAATTAGCATTAAATTCGGCAACATTAAAAAATAAACACCTCGCGAGTAGAAACCTAAGAAGACGGCTTTCACCATAAGTTAAGAGGCTTACCCCGAATCCCTAGCGATTTTCTAAATTTAATTTGTGTAATCGGTGACCGATTTCAGTTTCCATCAAAAACCATAATTCGAGGAGGAGTGTCCATCATCATCTTCCTCCGATGGTTCGCTAGAAAGTGTTCGAAAATTTTTGAGGATATTGTTTTGGATGGGGTTGGGGAGGAGGAGGAGGGCCTCGAGGGAATAATTCACGAATTTTCGTAAGTCGATTTTGGAGTTTTCTCTCCTTTGACATCGGCCATCATGATGGCTTGAAGGCGTCGAAGGTATGACAACACCTTACCACAAGATCGTTGTTTGATCGGAGGAGAGGAGCCGTCTAGGTGGCATCCAATAAAGTTTCCGGTTCAAAACCGTCAAAAGTGATTTGAGTCGAACGTAAATTTCGGTCGGTGAAAATGGCTCCGAGGTACGTGGTAGGTACTTGGGTCTGGTTTTTGAATCGATTTTGCAAGATTGGGTTTTACGTACGCTGTAAATATGAGATGATTATGATTTATGGTTGGAAGTGATGATAGAGAGAGAGAGAGGTATTGGGCAGTTGGACACCCAATAAGTCAACCGGGAGGAAAAACTCTTTTGAATAATTACGGGGTTTCGCACCTGGGTCCGGTTGAAAATTTTCGGCCGCCATTTCTCGTGTAGGAAGTTGTCGAAACGGTTTCTCTCTCTGACCAAAGATTCCCGTTCGTTTGGGGCTATCGTACAAATCCATCTTTCATCGACAACACCCGTAAATCCTTCCGGTCATTCTCAAACAACCCGTCCGGCCTCGTTTTTTAAAACAAATCCAACAGCCTTCGCGGGAAAAGGGTTTTTAAGAATCCATTAAACAGCCCGCAATTTGTTGGCTTTTAATTGGTCGTAAAAACATTAGAGGACAGGTCTCAACATGACTACTACTACTAGGAGTAATTAATGTCGGTACCTGAGATGTAAGAGGCAGTTTTAAATAAATTTCTCACGAGTGAAAGAGAGAAAGAGAGATGGATGGAGTAGAAGAGGGAGAAGAGAGAGAGATGCCTTAAAATCTCTGCTATCCGGTGACAGCTCCGACACACCCTCCTGACATTCCCTTGGAAAACCCTCCTCTTCGGTGGCAATCATTCACTTTCACTCTTCCAATTTCTCCCTCCCGGGTTAAATGTGGAGGCTGTCGTGAACTCTGTTTGAATTTTCAATTTTCATTCTTCTCCTCGTGTTTTCCGGAGGTGGTGATTCACTCGTTGTAGGAAGACGCTTGAATACACTTCCTGTCTTTTGAACTAAACTTAACCTATCTAAACATATTTAAAAGGTTCTGCTGTTGTACTGGCTCTCTGATTTTTTGGGAGATGTTTGGTGTAGAGCTCCTGACTATAGAAGTTATGGTCGTGAGTTCGAACCCTCTTTCACATCCTGTTATGTCTAAGATTGAAAATGAGACTAAAACTCAGACTAAACTAATTGTTCTGACTCCAAAACATGAGCACAACCGCTGTATCATTTTTATAGCAGTGACTACCTCCCTCTTCTCACAAAGTTATCTACTGTCTCAACTATCTCAGTTCCATTTCAGTTACTGAACAGCTAAACCTAACAACTATTTAATGATTAAAGCTTTAACACCTCGTATTTAGTACCTCAAACTGACCTAACCTGATAGCCCAAGAATAATAACTTCAAAAGCCGTCATTCCTAACGTGGAACATGGCAATATTTTGGTGGGTCATGAGCAAGACGTGCACCTTTCGGTTGACTATATCCCAAACTATGGCCTAATTTGTTTTAATACCACGTCGTTGGGCTAGTATACTTCTGGTCTAAAGTCAAAAGGTGGAGGTAGGTTGGTTAAGACATCTTACTACGTGTTTGGGTTCATATTTTAGATTTTGTGTCACTTTGACACTTAAAACACAACAAATCATCGAGGAAGTGTTATTAGCCTAAATCGTTGAGATTATTAGTGGTGCAAGAATTTTATCTCAATTTTCTTGGATTTGCTTTGGTTTCTGTTCGCCTTATCGAGATCCTGCAGCAGTTTGTCTTTTTGAGTCCTATTCAGACAAACTATCCGAAGACAAAGTGAGCTGATGACTAGTTCTTGACCATTACACATGTTCTCCTCTGGTCTCACTTGGCCAAGGGATTCGTCGACTCTCATTTGGCTTTCTTCCGATCTATCTGTCTGGCTAATTTTGAATTATTTGGTTGTGTACTGTGTTCTGTATGGAATCATATTAATATACTGTATATATCCTCTATAATTTGATTCATTTCCGGTTTGACTTTTCCAATTCGAAGTTTCTTTTGCGAGGTTTTGTTGTTTGGGCTAAGTCCTCGGTTACTGGAAAATCGTTTCTTCAACCATTAATGAGGATAGGGGTAAGTGAAACCAATGATTAGGCCAAAGTGCATATATTAAAAATCTGTATCTTCTCAAAATCATCAACAGCAGGAGCGTAATCAGCCCGTTTGAGAGGCCTTCATCACTCAACAGCATCTCCACTTCCCACAAGTTCCAACTCTTCACTCCTTTTACAAAAATCGACTCATCAACATTTGAAAGAGAAGACAACGCATTTCTCTCGTGTCAACTCCATTAAGACAAACTTATTTTGCTAAATCTTTATTCAGCCTCCTCCTTCTTTTGTTGAATGGAAGCAAACTCGAGGAGGAGGAGGAGAGAGAGAGAAGAGGAAGGAAGGAAAGAAGAAAAACCGGGAATTCATTCGATGGAGGCAATTTATCAACTCTCGCATGAAATAGTAGGTCGTAAGAAGTTTTTAAGCAGTTAAAAAAAATTAAAAGAAGGCAGGAGAAGAAGAAGAAGAAGAGGAAGAGGAGGAGACAGAAGTCCGGAGAGGATGGAGAGGTGGTGAAATGGTGGCGGAGGGATGAAAATGAAAGAATGGAGGGTCACGTTTTGTTCTCCTGTTAAACAGCCGGGACACGTTCAATTCTTAGATAAATTAAATTCTTCAGAGTCCTCCACCGTGTTTTCCGTTTTCTTTTCTCTTTTTCCTTTTTTATTTTCTTTAGATTAAGGTTTCATGAAGAATGAGAAGGAGGAGGAGGAATGGAGACAGGAGAGCGGGAGAGGGATTATGTGTAGGGGAAACAGCGGGAAAAGGAAATTGATTTTAGTTCAATTCGTATTAGTCTAATATAAAATCGATTATGCGTTTGGAATCTCCTACCTCGTGTTCTTGGGAGGATTCATTTCTGGTCTATCATCCCTCCTCCAGAATCAATGCACATGCTTGCTCATACAATCTCAGCAATTTGTGGTGAGTAGATTGTTTTAGAAGTTTCATGGTGGTATCTGAACTTTCGCGGTCGTTAGAAAAGATCACAACTTACGGAGTTTATGGGCTCAGTATTAATACAAACCGCATAAAAAAAGTCGTAACACGATTGCGGATCTCAAGGACGCATTGTTATAAACTGTTCAGGGAATGGATTCCGAAGGTGTTGCATCACCATCTCATTGCTGACGACGATACAATACAGAACAATACCAGAAAAGAAGGCTTTTGAATAGAATTAGAAGACAGACTAGAGTTCTACTCTCAAAAGAGGAGGCAGGAGAGCAGAAAGCCTACAAGTCTAACAGTGTCCTTCCTGTGTAAAATGGGACCGAAGAAGCGAAATACCTAGAAGAGATGGGGCCGAGTGAGAGTTATGGGTTGAAATACCGTAGATAAGAAGGCTCAAATCCAACCAAAGCTCATAAAACCGTCAAAAACTGGAAACAGAAGCAAAACAATACAATTAGGCCAGATAGCCCTGATGAGGAGAAAGTCTACCCATAGCCTATCAAGAGTCTTTAGGAATCAGGCACCAACAACACCTTCCCGCCGTAACATAAACGATTTCTGCAAGAGAAGGTGAAGATGTATCACGTTCGAAGGAGGACTTCCTTCCATTTTTCCAGAGTTTTCCATTTCGGGTCTAACGTTTTACAAATCTTCCGGTTTTCTAAAGCAACAAAGACAATTTTTGTCTTCCTTTTTTACACTTTTCCCACATTTTTTTGGTCTTGTGTTCTGACCGAAGAAACGGCTGACTCACGATAGACTTCTGATTATGACAGAATATTAAAATCTTTGTGAGATTGTCTCACGAATGCGTTGAACAAACACAAATTTCTTATTCAGGTATTCCAATTGACAGAGATACAGTCTCTGATGATTTTTTTCCCTTCTAAACAAATATAAATTAGTGACTTGATATTTTAAGACAAGGTTGAACCTGGCCAAACGACGCCCTCAACCGTGCCTGAATGTCCATCCCCAACCAAATCCAAAAATTTTTTTTTCTCCAAAGAAATTTTACTACCCTTTTTGGACACGTAAAATGATGGAATTGTCACTGCTATTCAAACGAATTTTACGTCTTCTTATATTATCTTTAATTAAACTTGAAGAAAGATATATTGAAGATTTGGTTATTGTTTTCAATTGGATTTGTTTGTCTTTTTATGGTTCTGATTTGCTGAAAGGGTTTGGTGTCGAAGAAATTTTGGGTTTTTGGATGAAGAGGTGGATGGAGGAGAGGGAGGGAAAGGTCCAGAGGGGTGAAGGAGGAGGCAGTGACTGGTAGCAAAAATTGTTTTCCAGTATAAAATCAGTGGGAAAGCATTTAAGCCGTTTTTTTCATTAAGCTAATAATAAATAGTGAAGTCTCAACGGAACTTGGGTCCACTTGGGTGGTCGCATATGTCACATATTCACAAGTTGGACTCTTGCCTTTTTTATTTCAATTTCAAATAAAACCGATTAAAGACTTTTTTTAACTACAACAATTACTACCACTACTACCACTACTGCTTCTTGTTGTTTGGGGATCTACGAAAACAGAAGCTAAATGACATTCCCCCCGAGGGTCTCTCTGTGGGTGTTTCGTTCTCTTTTTCCGATTGTTTTTGCCCTCCGTCCCAGAACAGTCCTTCACTTTCTCCTCCTCCTCCTTCGCCTCCTTCTTTTTGTTTTAAGGTACGTGACTTTCGCTTAATTGCCCCTGCGCCTGGTCGGGATGCCTGGTTTTAGAGATTTTTCGCTCTCGTCTGTTGCGTCTTGGAAGAATTTCTTCCTGCTTGGTATCCCATCGGTCAATCAGTCGGTGCTTTGCTCGAAGGTGGTCCCCTTATTTGGATCATGGGTCTCTCTCTCTTTGATGGTGCCTTCGGCGGTGTGATTTGTCTTGTCCGTTTTTTTGTTCTGTTTGGCTTCTGAATGGCATTCCTTCGGGGTGTGGTTTTAAGTTTTTTGTCTCATTCGGGTGTTTGTTTGACGAAGAAAGAAGTCAGGAAGAACCTTGGGAAGGTGTAAAAACTTGTGATGACCTCCGTGGTCTTGTAGCCCCCCTTCCTCCTAAACGGGATGCTCGGTCAGAAGTTGGTCCTCTTAGAACAGGAAATTCCTAGATTCGGAGAACCACGCCTGCCCGGTGTAATCTAAACCGTATGAATAGCAGGAATCTAAGCCGGAGGCATAAGTGCCATAATCACTCATGACTAACGTACCTGGAATCATCATCCATCTTTGCATTTACTGGTTCTTTCAGGTCTGACCAGAGTAGGAGCTGAGGGGAATGACTACACTCAAAACTCCCCATAGATCGTCGCTAATGTTTTTCATTTCTACTTCAAAATGTGTTATCACAGTAGGTTATCAATTAGCCTAATTTCTAGGCTTTTAGAGTAGGTTTTGAAACACAATTAGATGGTCAGTCATATATTAGGCGTACAGGAAAATACGGTAAAAGTGATAAAATCTAGGCAAATATATATGATTCCCCGCGATAATGACCAAATAATGTGACGAATTACTGAATATTTATCACATT
This sequence comes from Columbicola columbae, assembly GCA_016920875.1. Taxonomy (NCBI): domain Eukaryota; kingdom Metazoa; phylum Arthropoda; class Insecta; order Psocodea; family Philopteridae; genus Columbicola; species Columbicola columbae. The sequence continues at coordinate 13,893,335 of JADMLL010000006.1, read as the reverse complement.
TACCGGCTAGTTTATAAAATATTCAACTCGTAATCTAAGCAAAATTTTATTAAATCCCCATTACGAGTCGGATGTTTTATCTACTAGCCGGTAAATGTGATAAATATTCAGTAATTTGTCACGTCCGATTTATCACTTTTACCGCAACATAATTTATGTGAATCCTTTCACCATTTGTGCAGTCTCCTGATTGTATTTTGGTATATCAATATCTAGGCTATCTCAGTTTTATTTGGTTTTTGGGCTATTTAAAGGATTTTGAACAGTGATGTGTCTTTCTCTCGGTTTTGCTCAGTCCTTTAGCTCAAGAGAAATCGCGAAATAGTAGCCTGTTAGCCCAGATTTTTTTATTGGGATTTAGGTACTTTTGAGGGTGTAATTCTATGTGAAGGGAGGTTGAGCTTTTAACTGTCATAACACTGACATTCCGTCAGTCAGGCGCTTGATTTTTCGACCTCTTACTTCTCAGATTAGCCCGAATTATTGTTGTCGTCAGTGTGACTGAAATTGACTTCCGGTTTCTGTGGGTTATTAAAAGTTTGACGAGAACTCTGGTTGATCTTTCACGACTATGTCTGCCCCAGATTTAAGCTATGAACAGTTTGCTTCTTAAAAACTTTGTTTATTCTACTGCTCAAAGTGTAAAAGTGTGTCGTAGATGTAACAGACCATCTCAAAGCCCTGAATCCTTTAACGACAACTATGTAATTAGCCCAGAAGTCTGGACCAACAGCAGTTGAATCTCTACCTTAATTTCAAGCTCAGACTGACTACAGACATGTAAACAGACTTTTCCCAGACAAGATTCAACTCTTTCTGCTGTTGTCAAAAGTTCAAATGTTAGGCATCGTCCTCCAAGCTACATCCAGGTCATCCTGATCCTTCTGCAGCATCCTTCAAGAGCTCTCCCTGACCCATACTCTGAGACAAGTAGCAGTTAACCAGGGCAGTTGTCACTCTTTTGATGCTCACTTGACCCAAATCAGGAAGTGAGAAAGGAAACATTTTTACGACTTTTCCTTTAAATCTGGTTTTTCATGACCGGAAATGCGGATTTAAAGTTGTTCTGCGGGTTAAAGGTTTTTGTTCTAAAAATAATAAAACAAAAATAATTTTTTCTATAAATCATTTATTCGTCTTAATAATTTTTTTTCTTTTCTTCTTTTACATCGTCAAAACTTTTTATTTATTTATTTAATTAATTACATAAAAAATAAATAATTATTTACAAATAAAAATGGCTGTCTGTACACTTTTTTCAATTTTAATAGTTTTTACTTAAATAAGTCGGAAATTATTTCAACGAAAGAAAATTGGAATGATGACTGTATGGAGAAATCATTTTTATTTATTTATTTGGATCTTTTATTGAGTTTTAATAATTTTCACTCGGTCCATTGAGGATGGTGAAGGATTGGAAGGAGGTGAGGTTAATGGAGGGCCACCATGTTGTGTGGTTTGGTTGTCTTTTGTTTTGTCAGCAATTTTCCGGATTCATGTTGGAAGCTGGGGCGGTCAAGATGATGAGAGATGCAAAGATGTTGAGAGAGGGAGAGAGATGTTAGGAGTATAAAAGATGTGAGGACAGTTAAAAATGAGACATGAAACTGATGAGAGAGAGAAGCTTTCTCTATTTTCTCTTCTTTCCTTAATTCTTTACTGTTTCCTCTGTTTTTGTCACTTTATTCTTCTTCTGTTATTCCTCTTTCTTGTTTCTGTCCCGTTTGAAATTACTTTCTTTCCCATGAGTGGGGGTAAAGATAGAAGACAGCAGGGTGTTCATAAGGTTATAGGTATAGTTTGGGTTAGATGGGTTAGATGGGTTAGGTGGGTTAGGTTTGGGTGGGGTGTCTTCTGAGTCAGAAGACTCTGTTTCTTCTTTCCTATTAGCGCGAAGGGAACGAGATAGAAGACAGCGGGGTGTGTATAAGATTGTGGGAGAACTTTAGGTTAGATGGGTTAGGTTTAGAATAATTTGGAACCCATAAAAGGAGAGGATTTGGAATGAGAGGAAGAAAGAGAAGAGCAAAATTACGACAAAGGAAGTATTGTGAAAGGAATGAAAGTGAAGTTACGGAAGAAGGTAGCCGGTAGAACCGAAAGTAGCTAAACAAAGGAAGAAAAAGGAGTAGAAAAAAAACGAAGGGAAAGAAATAGCGAAAGAAGAACCAACAATAAAAGAGAAATAAGAAGATGATGGAGTGAGAAAGATAAGGAAGAAGAATAGGAGACGAAAAAATAGGATATGAGAACAGACGAAGGTAGAGAAAAAAGGAAAGACAGGAGTAGAAAATTGTGAAGGAAAAGAAGAGAGAAGAAGAACGGAGGAACAAAGACTAGAATGAGGATTACGTACAAGCGAAAGAAGACAAGAAGCTGAACTATCGAGAGGACCAAAACTGAACGAAACCTAGCGCCGGCACTAAGCTCTCATCTTCCACCCCATCTCGTGCCAAGAACCAAAACCTTCAATCAACACACAACCACGACTTTCTAATCTCCCTGGGGGTTCCGGAAACCTCCTCACCCACCTCTCAACTACCTCAGAGCTAATAGTCACACCAGAAAAAGTTTTCATTCTTTACTTTCCCACAGTTCCGGACAAGACAAAAACCTTCCAAAAATAGGTTCGACATAACAAGACCACCACCAAAAAGAAATTTGCCAAGTCACTCAAAAAAAAAAATTTCAGGTTCGCTTCATTTTTTGCATTAATAAAGAAAAATTCAAAATCATTAAAAAGCAAATATAAACATAAATAAATAAATAAATAAATTCCAGTTTCGTCTCTCTGAACAAATTTAATTAATTACCTCGTGGAAGAAGAATTTAAATTTCTTTTTGGTTTGGTTTGGCTCGGAACCTGACCGACCCAATTATTATCATTATCAGGTTTATGATGTAGAGAGAGGCTAAGCAAATATAAATCATTTGCATTCAAATTAGCAAAAATAATTGTTGGTAACCTCTCTAGAAAATTATAGTTTTTGGCGTTAAACTATTTTTTGTTGTTCTCTCCGAGTTTTTCAAATAATTACGAGGTTCTCGAGAGATTTGGTTGGCGGTGGCGGAGACCTAATGAAGCCATTCCACCGAGGATTAATGTCATTAAAGACTTAATTATTTCGATATATCGAATGGAATCGGAATAATTAAAACCGGTCTCCGAAGATGAGATATGAACGATAGAGAGAGAGAGATAGGAGATGAGTGGAAGTCCGGTTGATCGGCTTTTCAAGAAGAAGACGATGATTTGGGTTTGGTTTTGTGTGCCCAGGTTTATTGGGAGTGTGGTCTTAGGTTCTGGACTATTCGCTCCTTCCACGGTGTTACACAGATAGTCTATATCAGAGGTCGGCTAAGTGCGGGTATTTTATTTACTCCTTGGCTGTGGGTCTTCTATAAATGTTTGGTGCAGGCCTGGAGTACTGTTTGAGTCGTATCTTTGCTTTATGTCTTAGTATAACTAAAGGCAAGCTCGAGAGTGAAAGCTCAAGTTCCCAAAAATGACACCTAAATACGTTATAAAAGTATATATAAGTATAAAATGACTTTGGAATAAATTTTTTATAGTTTACATTTGGCTCTTTTGGATGACCCTTTTGCAAACCCCTGGTCTAGACACTTAGCCCAGAAACTAAGGACATAAATAAGAGTTTCTGAGTCTTTTTAACTTTTGCCAGAGTCAGAAGACAGTGGGGTGTGTATAAGATTGTAGGTGAATTTTAGGTCAGATGGGTTAGGTTTAGGATGATTTAGAACCCATAAAAATGGAGAGGATTTGGAATGAGAGGAAGAAAGAAAAGAAAGCAAAATTACGACAAAGGAAGCAGTAAAATCACAGAAGAAGGAAGTCGGTAAAAGCGAAAGTAGCTAAACAAAAGAAGAAAAAAAAGAGAAAGTATGTAAGTAAGGAAGGAGTAGAAAAACGAAACGGCTAAGAAGAACCAACAGCAGAAGAGAGGTAAGAAGACGATACAGTGAGAAAAATAGGAAGTGGGAAAGGACACAAAAGAAACTGGATATGAGAACAGACGAAGGAAGACCACAAAGGAACAGAGGAAGAGAAAAACGAGACGTTAAAAAATTGTGAAGGAAAAGAAGAGAGAAGATGAACGAGGTAGAAAGACTAGAATGAGAATTAAGTACAAACACGGAGAACGGAAAAACGGTTTCAACCAGCATCCGGAAGAAACAAAACCGGAAATACAAATCGAGAAAACATCTACTCCTGTTTAATACGATTTCCGGTTGTGTTTTCAGGTAGAAAAAGACACAACAACGATTTCAAACACCACCTCAAGCTACAGGAGTAAAAACCAAAAAACAGAACCGGAAATACAGGAAACAGAAACGAGAGACTTTATCTCAGCTCCTCACACATTCAACATAATTTCTGGTTTTGTTCCTCAAAGCCAAAAAATGAGACGACGAGCGAGCATCACCATCCAAACCAAGTGAACTCGATAGCCTAGATGTTAAGAAACAAAAAGAGGAACAACAAAAGAGATTAATAAACCAAAAAGTTATGACTGGTAGCCCAGGTGGGAGGAAGAGGAGAAGGTGAAGATGAAGAAGAGCGGGGGGCTGCGGAGGTAGGTGAAGGAGGCTGACCGTTACTATAACAAATGTGACACCCGAATTACCACCAACGCGACAGTTTAAAGGTTAAAATATGATAATGAAGAGAGACAGTCAACGGCTGTCAATGGAAATGAATGAACCTTTCATTTTTATTCAGGTTCGTATCGGAATGGTTTCATCTTCCCCCGAGGATTGTAAATGATACCTAAGGTACCTGAAAATTGAATGACTTAAAAAAGAAATCCCGCGATGAACACGATAAAAGAAACAATAACAGCTAAGTGAAAGGCTAAGGAACGGGAGGTGTTCAAGTTCAGTCGCTAAGTTCCGCTGCTGCGGCTTCTTCCTCCTCCTTGGTGAGAGGGACGGTGCTGTGGTTGTACAACCCCTGAGCCATGAGCTGTAGTGCGAGAGGATTCTTCTCCCCTCTCGCCTTCTTCATCTTGGCTCTTTATTCTGAAACCAGATTTTTATCTGAGCCTCGTTCAGTCCCAGCTCTCTCGCCAAATCCTGTCGTCTCCTCTCCGTCAGGTATCTGTTCTCCGCGAATTCGTGTTTCAACCTGGATAATTGGTCCCCGGAAAAGGCCGTTCTAGGACGTTTCTCCTCCGGATTCTTGTCCTTGTTTTTCGATCTCCTCGTTCTCGGACCTGAAAACAAACAAAATCATCCAAATCAGTACCAAAACGTCTTCCCAGTTCCCAGTTAAATTCCTCAGGTACGCAAACCGTTTTGGAAGGTATCATAGAAGCTAACAAGCCCCCACCATGGAAACGAGATTAACTGATCCCACATCTTAATTTCTTCTCACTCTGATTGTTTTCCTTTAGGCATGGACTTTCATTCAGGTTCAGGCACAAAAATTTCTTGACTTGTGTGGCATTCCATCATCAAAAGAAGAAAGAGAAAAAGATTTTTGTCGCCTTGAGTCACGTCGCGAATAAAAAAAGAAAGAAATTCGCGCGCCCAAAAAAAATGAAACATAAAAATCGTTTGACTTTGTGAGGTTTCATGTTACAGATAAAATATTCCATTCGGGACTCGCCTAAACGCGTTTAGGCGAATTAACATTTACGTCTTTATCTTGCGACTTGGGTTTGTCCTCTAAAAGAACGCGAGAATTTTTTTGTGTCTTGTAATTTGTTGGCGAAGTCTTCCCGCTCTTATCTAGAGAGAAGATTTCGCATAATTGAATAGATAAAATTATGGTTGTTGGTGGAGGCGGCGGCGGCCGTGGTGGTGGTGTTTGTTGTGAACAATCGAAGACCTGTTAATTCGTTCCAGAAAGAAATTCAATTTAGAATTTAATTACGTGAAATTCAACGGGGAAAGATAATGGTTTAACAGTTTCGGGTTGGAATTGCGCATGCGCGCGTCCATCCTGCGCCTCACCTCATTAATCATGTCCAATTTTAATTATTCAGCCTCGGTCAAAAGATGGATTTCCTCTTTTCGCCGATTAATCGTCATCTAATCTTCTTTACAGGAGGAAGAGGAAGGAGTCTCTCTTATCTCTCCTGATGGTCGGACTTGCGGATTTTCTTTTAAGCTGATGGATGAGTTTGCTGTTGGTGTTACCTCGCGGAAGGGTGGCTGGAAAGGTTCTTTCCTTTTGGATTTGACTTTCTTATCCTTAGGGAGTTGGGGTTGGTTTTAATTTTCATTTTTGTCTTTTTAGATGGATTTGTGTCACGTCTTCCTAGAGACCTTGATGGAGCCTGGTTGATTGAGACCTTGGATTGGTTGGAATTGGTCACGGGTAAGTTGATGTTACATTAATAACACGGTCCTTTGGGGCTGTATTTAGGAGGAGAAGAGGGTCATTTGTCTCTGTTATCAAAATCCTATGACTCAACTTCAAAACTAGAGATAAAGACGAAGACTACCTGGAACTTGGTTAGCTGTACTAATCACCGAATTTAACTGGAAATCGTAAAATTGAGGGTCACGTGATGGGAATGGATTTAAGACACCTTAAACAGTAAATTTTGTTATTGTTTTGCGAGTTTTGCTGTCACCAGTAATTTTGCTCAAAAAATTTGTGGGATCTTACATGTTGTCGATGAAAATTTCTTTGTGGCTGATTCGTGTTCTGATTGCCATAATTATTTTGCTTCTTTGCTATGGTAAAGAAAATGTTGTCAGCTATCACAATTCTCAGAGTTGACTTGTTTGTTTTGGGTCAAAAGAGGTCTATGGTTTAGTGGTTAAAGTACCCGACTGTACGAGTAATAGTCCCGCGAGTTCAAATTGCCTTATCCTGTATCCGTATCCTGTTTTCCCATAAATGGGATTGAAACATCTATAATAACGTGAAATCAACAATCATAACAATTCGCCATTTTTAGAACTCACACACTGGTACCAACCCAAAAGGTTGATTGAAGTTAATTTTTTGCTGTGGGAATTTTGTTGGATGTTTTAAATGTCGTCAGCAAAAAATGTTGTTGAGATTTTTATTGATTTTCCTGTGACTAATTTTTTGTGTGCACTGATTCCTGTGTAATAGGCTTAACTTTTTCTTTGCTGTAGTAAAGATTTAAAAATTTTTGAAACTTTTTTAAATAATTCAACAGCAATCAGTTGTATTGTGTTGAGAAAATTTTAAATCTTTTAAAACTGCCATTTTTTGCTGTGGTTAAGATTCTCCGAAGTCGTTTTGTGTTACTCAAATTTGAGTGAAGTATCTTGTTGTGGCTCATGATTTGCTAGCTTTTAAGTTTCTTGATATCAATAACTCTGCTTGTTTATTGTTTTTATATTTGCTACACTTGGTTTTTGGCTGTGATCAGTGTTTTTGGTTTAAATGTTGTCGAGCATTTTAAAAATTTAAGGGATCACAGCACAGGTACAAACACAGAAAAGAAATTTTTCGCTGAAAACGGTATAAACCTCGGTTGTGTGGAGGTAGCTACTCACTTTTGCTGCTGCCAAGAAGGAGGAGTAACTAAAACATGCGACTATAGGCTATAATGAGTGGAAGACGATAGATATTGTCTGACTCATGTTGGAGTGCAGTATCAAGACTGGTCCTGTTGCCTTGTGTTGCTGTAGAGGAAAGAGGGGTTTGGCTATAAATCTTGCTTACGTCCCGGTGGCACCTAGAGTCTCTTGAAAGCTTTCAGAAAAACTTTTTTAAATAAAAGCTTTACGTCGGTGAAAAGTTTAACGAAGCTGACAGCGTCTCTCAGTCTTCCGTTTTTAGGGAAACGAAGCAAGGTTAGAAAAGGCTGAGGAGGAGGAGGAAGACAGGCAGGAGGAAAGGGTGGAAAGGGATGATTGTTTCCGCGAGAATATAAATATTCATTCAGTCAAAATAATTAAGTTTGATTCGTTGAAAACTTAAGAAAATGTTTATTAGAAAACGAAGGAAGTGGAAAATCATTAATCATGAACTTAGTCCCGGAACCGAGTTCAATGTCGAAATGGAACAAGTGCCAAAAGTTGCAAGTCGGGATTTCCGATGAGTCATCTCTGGTACATGTCTACTGGTTGGAGGAGGAGAAGAGGTAGCGCAGAACCGCGACGGACTTAATACCCGATTCATAAATGGTATTAGAGGAGAATGGAAATAAATTTGAAATCGGGGATTAGCTCAAAGGACTGTGACGAAGTTGAATCCGAGCCGAAAGATCGTTTAGCCCAAATTCGCACACGGGACGACCGAGAGTCGGCGTGAATAATCGTGTGAAGGACGTTGGCATGATTGTATCCAAAGCTCGCCTAATGGTTGGTTAAATCTGAAACTGTTTCCTGTTGTGGGTGATGATGAGTTTACTCCTGTTGAGGGAATTTGATAATGTTGGACGAAAATCTTGACAAAATATGAACTACAGCAAGAAAAATCTTTATATAGTTAACCCATTACGATTTATGACGATTCAACAGCATGAATTCAAAGCCTAACCCAAAAAATATTCTAAACCACAGCAATTAAATCTTTCAAACAATGATTACAACAGAGCTTTCAACACGATAAACATCAACTAAAAATCTAAATCAAATTTAAACTCGCAGCCAAACAACGTCAGTAGCGTTTAGCAAAACAAATCTTAACCTCAGCAACAGCAATACACTCAAACAGAAGTTGATTCTAGCAAAACGTTACCTTAGCAAACAACATCAAAATTTTTATTTCAGTTTTTATAAAACATACCGATGACGAAGATCTTGACAAAATATTAACCACAGCAAAAATGTTTTTATAGTTCATCTAAATCAATTTTGACAGTAGTTCTAAACCACAGCAAATGAATTTTTCATCCGATATCTCATCAAACGTTGATTATTATAGAGCCTTCGACTCAGTAAATATCAACATCAAGTAAAATTCATGGTAGCAAAATTTGAAATCGTAACCAAACAAGAATATTGACCTTAGCAAAAATTGTAGCCCTGGGAAAACACTGAATGAACAACAGCAAAAACAGAATTATGAAAAATTAGTCAAAATCAATTCTGTTGAGTTTGTGAAATGTGCTGTAGCTATAAGCAACCAGAAATTTGATTATGAACTAAACCATAGCAAAACTCAACTGATAAGACATCAAATCCTGAATCTGACGACATTTAGCACACAAACCTTTCAACAGCAGCAAAAAGTTTTTATTAGCAGTACGCCATTTTCATCAATTATGAATGTGATCAGTTTTATGTTTTAGGATTTTAAGTGTAAAAGACGTGATAGTCCAGATTTATCGCTAGGGCTCGGTCATCATCATAAAATTTGATGGACGCGTCTTGATAAAAAAACTGTTTAGCCTAAAATCTGAGCTAAATTTGTGCTATCTCATCTCTGTGTAAATTTTAAAACACCACGACTGATGGTACCTGTTAGTTAGTTTGAGTTTTTAGGCTACGAAAGGGCTGTCTAATTAACCTATTAGCCTAGACGGTAGGTTCATTACACTTCTCAAAGGGATTAGACTGATTTAGTCTTATCTCAATACCGTCAGCAAATCACGGAAATTTCCGGTTTGGAAGGTTGTCAGGATACTAAATCCCCACTACCACAACATCGACATGAATGTTGATTGCAACACACCCAAGGATCGTGGAAAAAGTTTTCCCTTCAAGACCAAACCGGAAGGAGTAGTCTCTCATCCTCCGGTGGAAATATGACCTTGATCTAGTCTAAGAGAATCGTGGAATGATGTCTTCCAGAGAGAGAGGCAGGCCGATGAGATATCCAGCCAGCAATACTCATCGACCTTGTAGCAAGATGTCCATAATAATAATGAAACATGAAAAATGAATGAGGAACACACATGCTCATATGCGGTGGGTAAATTTTTTGTGCGTTCCCTTAATCCGCCCCTGGCTCCGATTTGACTTTTGTAAATGTTTACACCAATCATTGAAACTCCTTAAACCATTACTATTTAAATAATAATTTGTTTTCCGGCTCCTTACATTGGTAATTATTACTTTGTCTTGAGCTTGTGATAAATTGCTTTGGTTCGGATTTTTGCTGCCCTGACGAGTTTGCTGGGATGGAAAGCTTCTGGAAATTCTGTCATCACTTACTCCCCGTCCTGATTTGAAACCCGTTCCTGCGTCATTCTGAAGAATTGTTTTGGGAAGTTGCGATAGACCAATTCTCTTGACCCCTAAAAAATTTATTTTGGGCTTTGAAATTAAAAACTTTTAGTTTCCACAAGTCCTGACAACACCCGGCGAAGAGCTTACTAAGTTACTTTGGCAGAGACGACAGCGAACCTAAACCGAACTCAAAAGTTAACCAAAAACAAAATTCTAAACCACAGCAAAGAAATCTTTCAAACCGTGATTACAACAGAGCTTCAGCAAATCTTCATCTTAGCAAAAATCTAAATTTGAGGTTCTGGGTCTTTAAGGCCTTTAAATCTGTTGCTGTGGGTCTGTGAGATCGAGAAAGTGATTTGCAATCGACAGCAGTAAAAGAAATCTCGCCATCTCTCCTGTCATCCCCGGTGTTGAGCTTAGTTCTCCACAGCTTCCCCTAACGCCCCTGTAAAGCGCTAATTTTGACAGGGTTTGACAGGGTCAGTCATGTGACCCACTCACAGTCACCTTCCAGCTTCCACAAGCCCTAACTATATCCGGTGAAGAGCTCACTAAGTTATCACTTTGGCAGGGATGACAGAGAACCTAATCGAACTCAAAACTTCACCCAAAATTTCTTTGCTGTGGTTTACAATTTTGTTTTGGGCCAACTTTAGAATTCGGTTTAGGTTCGCTGTCGTCCCTACCAAAGTGATAACTTAGTGAGCTCTTCGGCTAGATAGGGCTTCTGGAAGGAAGTGATGAGTGAGTCACAATCACTTTGCAAAGTGTTTTACGGGAACATTAGAGCCTGTGAGAACTAAACCCATCACTGGGGATGACCAAGAGAGATATCGTCTACTGCTCGCGGCTGCAAGTCACATTCCTGATCTTTATTCACCGAGACCCACAGCAACAGATTTAAAGGCCTTAAAGATCCAGAACCTCAAATTTAGGAGATATTCGGTTCTGTTCTTCTCCCTCCGTAATTATCTTTCCGGCTGTTGAGAGTTTTCAATATTGGTTTTCTTAAAATTTTCCCAACTTGTAGTATTTTCCTTCCGAAAGTTTTTCCCGTCTTTTCACTTGAGAATTCTTTAAACTTAATAACGATTCCAGAATGATTGCCAACGTCAGAGAAAAAAAGAGAGAGCGAGCGAGAGAGAGAAGAAAAGGAGAGGAAAGGAAGATGGAATTCACTCGAGGCTCTCGCTAATGCGTTTCGCTGATACATTCCTTCGCAGCATCCGAAAATGACAAATCTTTCTCTCTCACCCCCTCCCCGTCCTTCCATCCCCTCTCCCCCAAAACCTCTCATGTATGCGAGAGAGTGTTCGATTGATGATAGCTTAATTAATGATTTGTATTCGGATTTGTTCATTGATCGAGGGTGACATGGCAGAATCTTTTGTTGGGAATTGGAGCAGAAGCGGCGGTGACAAAGAAAAATGAAAAGTTTCAATTTTTTTGTTTTGTTTAATTAAGTAACCATCACCCCCCTCCGTCTCCTGTTTGCCGCAGCCACCTCCGCTGTCGTCATCTTTGTTCTCAGCTCTCGCAACCTTCTCTCTATCATCTTTGAAAAGATTTCCTCTTTTAATGGAATCACCTTTTTAATTTGCTCCGAATAAATTTATCTTCTATTATCTGACTGAGTCTTCTTTATCTATCTAGTGGTTTTGACAGTCTCGGAGAGTTTTGTTGTTTATGCGTCTAGATACTAATGGAATTTGAGCTGATGAGGGGGTGATGGAGTGAATGGAGATGAAGAACTTGTTACGTGAAGACAGAAATTGAATGTTTGTCATCCGAACGGTTGCGATTAGGACCTCCTTGATGGAGGCTGGTTGCTGTTGGAGTGATTACTATACCTCTCCCGCCATTTTGGTTTTTGTTTTCGGTCAGCTAAGTTGACCCAACCCATGTTACTCTCAGGCTTTTCTGTCAGTGTTTCTGTTCCGTTTTGTTTTCTGTGAGTTTGTCTTTGTTTCTTGTTCCTGTTTACAATTTTTGGGCTTTTCCGTGAGGTTTTTGTTTTCTTCTTACTTGAACCCTTCATTTATCTAAATACGGTCAAACCCATAATATCAAACGCGAATAGAATTTCCGAAACAGCTTTTAAAACTCGAGATGCGAAGTATGACAGAAACAATCAAACTATAAAACAGTTTTTGAAACTCTCAAGTCAGGTTTGATTTATATATCACTACAGAACATGACTATGGCCAAAAATAAAATCGCATACAAACCAGACAGGAAGAAGAAGAACACACAAAGAAAGCTCACCATTTCCGGAAACGAGAAATGAATCTCGACTCTGCATGACTACTTACTTCGTCCTGAAACAGAAAGAAAAGAAAAAGTCAAAATTAGAAATGACGACAAATAAATAATTAGAAACAAAACCTGAAACCTGGGAACCAGAGAAAACAGCCGGGAAATCGTTATCAGTCCGCGGCGGCTTCCTCTTTGCGTGGAAAAGCCAAAACTCGATTAATCCGATTCGTTTTGTATTAATTAATCGATTTGATAGATCGGCTAGTTGATAGAGACCTTAAAAAATTGTCCCACCTACAGGTTCCATGAGGGGCCTACATGGGGCCCAGCCTCTCGCTTTGTCTTAACCACCTGTCATTCGGATAAATTGGTAGGGAAGTACCCGGGGGACCTGCTACCTCGGTTTTTTATTATTCATGAGATTCTTTTCTCTTTCGTCATTCGAATCTTTGTCCTTTTGTGGTCTGTTGACATAACTTTAACAAGACCGAAGCGGAGGACCTTAGGTATTGAACTTTAAGGTTTCGCTTTGTGCCTGAAAACCGAAGAGCATGGCATTTGGTGAGTCACGAATTTGTGAGTTTGAGATGTTTGCGTTTCGGAGAAGGAAGCGTCACTAAAAGGGTGTCGTCAAGATGTTTGCGAGGTCACAAGAAGGTATGTGCAGGTTTGAAGGAGTCTTGAAAGGTTCAAGGAACTTTAACCGGTTGCGGGTCGAAGGAATTTTTGGTTAGAACCGGGTTTCTGGTGTCATTCTGCTGTCAGCAAACTTTTGTGTGATAGTATCGTCAATAAGCCTCTTTAAAAAGTTAGTTTGTTACCCTTCTTTCCTAGTCCATTAGGCTAACTAGTCTAATTGTTAGGGCATCGATTGTTAGCCCAATTTATCACAACTGTAAGAGTGACAGAGAACATAACGAAAGCAACCTCATTGGGTCATGTTAGGTCTTAGGCTAGCCACGACTTAATAGCCCAATTTCAGTCAATTCTACGACAGCAGCAGGGAAGATGAAAGGGCAACCAACAGCACGTCAAAACCACGAAACACCTTAAAACTATTCCGGCCATTGTGACTGTCACACGTGACACCGATGACGGGGGCCTCCGTTTTATAAGCCGGGCGACAAATTCGGCGACGGTTGACCTGAACGGCCCACGTGCAGGTACTCAGTCAGTCCGTAGGTGTCAGTTTAATCACAGCCTTGTCGATTTCATCGCGCCTTCGGTCCTTCAAGGTCCTCGACTAATTTTTATCCGTAGCTTAAACACGATTTTTGGCCTTTAGCGTGGGTCGAGGGTGAACTTTTCCAGCGACACCTTTATAAATAAATAAATAAATAAGAGAATTGTTTTCCCATTAAATTTTATTATTATTATTTGTTTTATTGATACTTAGCTCTTTTAGCAGTGGCGAATTAAGATGTTGTCTTTAATACTAACTCACGTGCGAGATTATCTCGTCTGGAATTCCCTGGGTTTCTCTTCTTTTACTGAAGAAATTTTGTTTCAAATCATTTTTTTGGTTTCTTACAATAATTTTCATCGACTGCTAGAACCCAGGCTTTGCTATAATACATTTTGCTGTAGTCAATTTTTACTTTTTCGTTTCAATTATTCCTTCAAAATTTGATTTTGCTGTGGTTAAGATATTTTTTGAACAATAATTTCTTCAGGTTTCCTAATTTTCCTAAACTTGTTTGATATCAGACTGCCAAAATGATTTTTTGCTCTTTAAATAAGTCCAAATAAATTTTTGCTGTGGTTAAAGTTGATTAAAGCTACATTTTCATAAACGTAATTTTGCTATGCTTAAGTTTTCCTGATTACAGGTTGCGCTGTTGTTTTGCTATTGTCGGTATTTGGTAATGATTGGTTTCATAAACGGATTTTTGTTGTAAAAGTTTCTTGTCGAAAGACAGGATTGTGTTGGTTTTAGAAGAATTTCGCTGTTGTATTTGATGTTAAATTTTGCTGTCAGTAGTTTCTTATTTGCTTTCTCATGGTTGAAGGTGTTCTCAGGGTGATTTTTCTACACCAATCTGGGAGTTCTAGGGTAAATAATTTTCTTGGTCGATATTTTGCTGGTGTTAAGGTTAGAAAATGCCTGAAAACCTCGAAACCGGAAACGGAAAAGAAGGTAACCGGGGAAAGAATGCTTTAGAGCTTCGACATTATGATGATGGTGGTGGTTCTATTAGGAGCGGCAAAAAAATTTTTCTTCTGGTGTCGTTTTTGGAAAATGAAGTTTGAAGTTCAAACCTAAAATACTAGGAAGGAGAATTGGGAGGAGGGCGGAAGACAGGTTGGTGGGGGTCACAGCAACTCGAACCTAAAAGAGGTCTCTTTATCAACTTATCTCGAAATTCTTATCATTAACATTTCAAAGTCATTACCTTTGAGAAAATAAACAAAAGAACAAAGAAATTTACAACAATGAGTAAGCAAATGCAAATCGTCAACTTTTTCCAGGTTCAGGTTCCTGCCTTTTCCTCATTCCCTCTCTTAACGTTCTCTTTCATCCTCCTTACAACCCCTTCAAAGAGTGTTGAGCCAGAAACATCCACTCCTATCCTCCGAAAGAGATTATTTTGAGTTACCACCCTCCAGTTGGGATGCCACGCTAACTACAGCGCGTGTCTCTGTCATGTCTGTCTCTTGGGACCTTTTCAAAAACATCTTCATCTCTAATAGACCCTCTGTCGAGTATGTTGTTGGTCACATTCAATCAATCCGTCTAACCCTCTGACCACAAGTTGATACCTCAACCAGAGCTTCTGTTCTTCTACACACCCAAACTCTATTCCTTCAGGGTTATCGAGTTGCAGGAAAGAAAAAAACTGGCGTCCATAGATTGAGGAAGAAAAGAGTGACAGAAGAAAAGAAAGATGAAATATGAGAAAGAGAAAGTATGATGGATTAGAGGAGGCAAAAAAAGTTGAGGCGCGAAAGGCAAGGGCACAAAATGACAGGAACATGATTCAAGAAACACAGACAACCAACGATAGACAGTGCAAGCGATCATAGATAGACGAAAGATAGATTGTGAAAAATGAGAACAATGGGCGAGGTTGTGGAGGAGAGAGGATGGAGGGGAGGGTTAGATATAGACACAGGAAATAGTGTCGCAGAAACAGGTTTCTTGTTAAGGGTGAGAGTGAGAAAAGGTAGAGACAACAGTCAAGGAGACGAACAGGCAAGTCGAGTTGTGTTCTCCGATCCTGAAGACATGCAATAAGCTGAAAACAGGTTTCGTCGCCGTACCTACTTAATGAGATGAACCTTCCCGTTTACCTCCAATCCTGATTCCAACGAATTTAATTTGTTTAACAATTGACTCATAACAGAGTTATTTAAGCAAATAAAGATAAATAATTATTTATGCTCTGGGGCCGGACGGAGCGGAAAAGAGACCAGAATGCGATGATGACTCAGGTTTCAGGCTTGAGGGCCGCCTCGGGCGGGTTCCCCCCACTCTCTCTGTCTCTCTCTCTCTTCCTTCAAGATTCACCAGGACGTGGTTGACAATCTCGATTGATTTTTTCGTCTCATAAAAGTTTAAAGTTCACGGAAACACAAGTTGTTTTCCCTCAGGTTCCGGGAGAAGAGTGTTTTCTTAAAAAGGAGTGACAGCAAATGAACCATGACCCTGGAGATTAGGTTTGTTTTTTGTTTTGAAGGAAACCTGAAGGCTTGTGGTTTTGGTTGAAAGCCTTTTTGTGGGTCGTGGGAAGTGGAGTAAAAATCTGAGGTTTTGTTGGTGTTTGTTTGACTTTCTTGGTTTTGGAAGGAAAGAGGAACAGAATGACAAAGAGAATGGGAAGAACAAGTTGTGAGTAAGACAATCAAGAATGGCTCAAAGGAAGGTTGGGAAGCTGGGAGGAGGAGGAAGAGGAACCATCTTTTGTCTTTCCATACCCACAGAAGATCGTCTAAGAATTTCCGCAACAACAGTCAAACTGATTCCACAGACCAGCGAAGCCTGTTCAACATACCAACTTCCCTCACGAAGATCAGTTTCGAACCTCCTCCTCCTCCTCTTCTTCCTCCCACTCTCCTCCAATAGACAAAAAACAAAAAAAGGAATTCGAATTGGGTCACCGGTGACACTCCCCCGACTCTCCGGGAACGGAGTCGGACGGTAGGTGACTCGAGTTGGCGAAGGCCGGCAAGGGACCCGGGACCCCGGACCCCGGAGGCCGGAGCCGCCGAGGAGGTCGAAGCTGAGGAGTCCGGAGCAGTAGAGATTCAAATGAAGTGGTTGGAAATGAATTGAGTGACGTTGGTAATGTCTTCGTGTGTGGCTATCACGTGCCTTGCTGTGTGGTCTTTGGGCCTTCCTTAGTGGGACAATAATTAGTCAATCATTCTGTACACAAATTCACTCTTTTCTTTTTTTCATTTTACCTTTTCCCCTCTCTCCCACTCCTCCCCATCCTCCTCCTTCGCCTCTTCTCGTTTAAATCACTTGTCATTGTTTCCATTTCCGATTCCTTTCCTCTCTCTCTTAATTCTTAATTGATTACTTCATTCCGATATCATCAATCCCGTTTTGGAAATATAATTTTCTTGGTCATATCTTCGGATTTTCGGTAGAGGAGGAGGAGGTGGTGGTAGTGGAGTCCCAAGCTGGTAACTCACCAAAGAGAATTAAGGCCTGTGATTCATAGCCGAAGAATTCCAGGCCAGGTTTCTTTGATTCCCAGTCGTTTATTGGTCGGCAATTAAATGGGTTTCGTACGTGATTTGCAAAAACCTTTCATTTTCGTGAATGGTTGGCTCTCCCTTCCAGCAATTATGGTCGTCAGTGGAAGTTCCTCCCATTCATGTACCTGAGTGTTAAGTGTTTCAAAGAAAACCAAAAGTCGAACATTTATGTCCTCATCAGTGGAGACTGTTTCTAACTGTAACCACTCATCCAGAGACTATTGATATCGCTATTAACCTAATTTCTATCCACTCAGACAGACAGACTCAATGGAATGCGGCTAAGAACAAACAAACAAAAAAAATTCTCTTCGCTGTTGCGGAAATCACGAACCTCAAATCCGTGACAAATGGAGGAGACCGCGCGGATCGATTTCAATTATCCTTCGATAATCGATTTATCGAAATTTCGTAAACTAAACAAAACTCGAACGAGATCAAGCGATCGATCGATTCCCTCATTCTCAACAATAGCTACTCAGGAGCTTTGATTCATAAGTGACTAAATCGGAAATGTACTCAAAACAGACAGAGACAGACATTAGGAGTATCCAGGAGAGATGAGGGTAGGGGGTAGGGAAACCAACAGCACCCGCAAAATTGTATCATTTTGAAAACCAAATCGAGAAGAAGACCAGAATCACATCCTAACCAGTTGGAGGCCTGAGCTTAGGAGTAGAAGGTACGACCGCAAAAAAGGGTTAGAATTCTAAGAAGACGAGTCGAGTCCATGTTTTATAATATCTCGCGATATGTCACCTTATAAATCCGTTTCCATCATTTTTCACTCGACTTAATTGAGACGTTAAGAAAAAAAATTTTTTTTCAGGCTCGCCCGTAATTATTTTATTTATTTATTTCCTTACAGTCCTTTTCAGGTCTCTTAATTGATTTTAGGTTTCTTCCGTTCTCTGATTAAAATACCTGAAATCGTTTTTGGTGGGGAAGGGGGAAACGGGGGTGAAGTGTTCGGAAGGGAGTCTGGAAAAAGGATTCCGATCTGGACCCCCTAGGGATCGATTTATGATTTTGCTGATTTTGGACCTCGATGAGAGGTTTCCTCTGGCTATTCACCAACAGTCTTTGATTCCCTTCCCCTTCTTCCACTAACTTTAGTATCTGTTAGTGACCCAAGGGCAGGAGGATGAGGAGTTGAGTTTGTTTCGAATGGCAGAAGCTCAACATGTTGAGAGTGGGTCGTAACCTCTTGACTCCTCTTTTTTTTATTCTTAACTAACTCATTAAGAAACTAACTAACTAATTAACTAATTTTAAGTGTTCTCTCCATCGAGTAGCTTGTCACCTGTTATTTCCTAGTGTTTAGTGTTAACCCTGGTGTTGTTTGCCTACTCACATCCTTTAAAATCGAGCTGGAGACCTTTACTAAAGCAGGAAAGTTGACTTCACCGTTGGGTATAGCAGGATGTGGGAGGAGGCTCAAACTCCCAACTGTTACTTTGGTAGTTAGGGACTTTGACTACTCAACCAGAGGCTTTCCACATCTTAAAAATTCTGGAAAAGTTGTGAGTAGATGTAGAATTGGAGATCTGTACCACAGCAATAATGACTTCAGCAAAGATTTGAGTTAACAAAAGGTTGTTCGGTAAACAAGGATGATAGTTAGCTTAAGTTAGCCACAGTTAGCATAACAAGAAAACAACGACCTTTGACGTGAACACCAATTACATCAAAATATTAGTTACGGGAATGCTGATGCTGGCAACGTTTTCCCTTTTGAGTATGAACGAGGGCAAAACAACCAGACAAACCAACAGCAAACTCTTTTTCATTCGCAAATTTGACTTCAGCGGCGTAACACCCAAAATAATGTAACATTACAAACACCATTAGACTAACTTTGGTGCCTATATAAAACCTAATCTAATTGTCGATTAAGTCAAAACTTCCTGACAATAAATATCGAATAACAAACTGTGCACAACTCCGTGGAACAGAAAACTTGTTAGACAATAAGCAAAATTTATGAAAAAACTGTGCACTATAGTGTGCAAAACTTATGGAATAAATTTTCCTCGAAAGTGTGTATCATTCATAAAATGCATTATACAAGAGAGTGCAATATATTTGAAACAAGTACTCTTAGAATGTGTCCAATTTTTACGAAATGAAGTCTTTGAAAAAGTGTGCAGTACTTTCGAAATCAATATTTCATGAAAGCGTTTAATGTAATCAATTCTCCTGGAAAGTGTGCAGTATTTTTGAAACGAGTGCTCCTAGCATCTGCAATGTTTACGCAATGAAGTCTCTGCTAAAGCGTGCAGTATTTTTGAATACTATTACTTCATGAAAACGTGCAGCGAACTGAATTCTTCTGAAAAGTGTGCAGTATTTTTGAAACGAGTACTCTCAGAGTGTTCATTATTTGTGAAATGAATTATGGAAGGATGTGTGCAATATTTTTGAAACGAGTACTCCTACATTACTCAATCAGAAATGTGCAAAACTTATGAAATTCAGTCTTCTTGAAGGAATAACATGACTAATATTAGTAGACTAAGGTTCAAGCCAACTCAAATGTTTAAACTGTATTGATCAAATCCAAACAAGAACTACCAATTGGCACACTCCGTATATACATATAGCTTGGACCTTATAGCTCAGATCGTGAGTTAACGTGAGTCTATAAGGCTGTGGAGACTCGAATCCCTGGGTGTCCAAAGAGCCCACGTTGGGAGAGCCCCAAGTAAAACGCGGGAAATTTCCGCCCAAAAACTGAAATTTACGACGCCATTTATGACACTCGTGGGGAGTGCGTGTGGGGGGGGAGGGGGTCGGTGGGGCCCCGCGACTAGAGAAACAAAATGGTTTCTTTTATTTCATAATTATTTACTGTAATTGTTTTTATTTGAAATTAACCGTTATTAGGTTATCTTAATTTTCGTTTCTCCGTAAATCAGGCTAACAACTCCATAAAAAGTTGACAAATCGCGTCTTTTCTCTTTTATTGACTCCCACAGGTTGCGTCATGCCTCCAGTCATTTTTTATGCTCTTTTTTTATAGCGCTATATTATTAGTGCCCCTCCATTTCCATTTCCAAAAATGTGACTTTTTCTCTGCTTAAAACGCTGCTCGCAATCAACATTCACACCTTGATTCGGTGAGACTGTATGTCAAGTGTCTGGAATGAGTTCACATCGATTATGGTCAGGGGTGTCCACCAACCTTGTCTACGACTTTCTTTCGTGGGTGTTGTTTACCAATTTCAATACGGAAAGTGTACTATCACACTATAAACGATAAACTAGCTTCTAGGTTTTCTATTTCATAAATATTGCACAGATTCCAATAGTACTTGTTTCAAAAATACTGCACACTTTCCAGGAGAATTGATTACATTACCGGCTTCCACGAAATATTGATTTCGAAAGTATTGCACACTTTTCTAGACCTAGAGACTTCATTTCATACATATTTGCACACATTCTAAGGGTACTCGTTTCAAAAATATTGCACACACTCTTGCATAATTCATTTCAGAACTGATTCACATTTTCGATAAGAATTTACTTCATTTCAGGGTTTCGTGAAGCAATCGTTTCGAAAATACTGCACACTTTTACGAGAACTCGTTCTTCCAAAACTCGATGGTGAAATCTTGGATGGAAACCTCCAAAACGAAAAATTTGTTCCCACGTGAAGAAGTGCAAACCTAACCTTCATTATAGTAATTAATCGTTTCTCTCGAGGAGACCTGAGGTACAGTGGGAGGCGGGAGGCGAGGGGGGTGCCGAGAAAATTCTTGAAGATTAGGCGATTCAAAGAGTAGGCGGTAAGAAAAATGATTTTCTGGTCGGTATTTTGAATTTTTGATTTTTCGGGGGAGGAGGACGTTTCGTCGTTCACACAACTTGGAACCATAAAATCAATCACGACAGGAGCTCGCAAAAAAAATTTTTTTACCATCGATTTAACTCTCCTAAACTTTTCTTATGATTCGGGCGTTCTTCTTAAAAGTCCGGTTGGAGGGGGAAAATTTTGCAAAACGGAAAATTTCCTTCTGCTCATGCGCACAAGACAAATTTGAGTGATTGAACAAAGTTTATGATGTCCGAATCCGTGGTACGTAGTTGGAGTGATAGTTGGGTCTTCATGGACCCAATTAATCGTCGAGAGAGGATTTAATTACAAAATTATTCTTTACCCCCGTTGGGTCTAATTAAAGAGATTATCCAGCGGATTAACCGATTAGATTAAGATTTAAGCTTAGATTTCTCTTTTAGGCTCTCACCAAAGTTTAATTTCCTTTCTCCATCTTCCTCTCGAGATGTTGACTCAAGAACCCAGGCTGAGACCCTGTTTAATATTCATATCATGGTCTTCGAGTGTGAATCCTCGGTGATTTTGAGAAATTGGCGAAAGTCTGACCTCGAAAGAGGAGGAGGAGGAAAGAAGAAGGCCTGACAGAGCTCAATTATCCAAAGAGAACAATCTAGCTATAGATCATCCCAGTGTTCTATTTTGAGGAGAGTCAGGTGGAGTTTAGCGTGTTAGGTCGTTCATCTGAGTCTGTCAGTTCTTGCGACCCATCCTAACAGATTTGAACCTGCCACGAGCATGAAGAATTCGCTTTCAAGTCACAAAATGCTGCTGTACCTGGAACGTACAGCAAGGTACGCGGTTCTTTTCCGTCATATACTGTAGGCACATAGCTCTAGAGTGCTGTGGAAGAAAATCCGATCACCTGGTCCCTCCGGTGAATTTTTATATGGGTTACAATAATTGGAAGTAGCTGTTGTTCTCAAAACAGGACATTGGTACGAAATAGTTTAAGGTTCTTTGACTGTTTTCAATATGGCAGTGAAATTGTGGTTATTAAAGGAGAATTTCAGTTGGAAGTTGAGGGTTGTCGACGAACATTCTTTGCTTTGGTTCTCTCCTGATCTCCTTATTCATTTCATAAATATTGCACGGATGTTAGGAGCACTCGTTCCAAAAATATTGCACACACTCTTGCATAATTCATTTCATAACTAATGCACATTTTCGACAAGAATTTAATTCATTGCACGGTTTCATGAAGTAATCATCTCAAAATTACTGCACACTTTTCAGAGACTTCATTTCATAAATATTGCACACAGTCTTGCAGGAGGTGAGTTATCGTCTAGTCTCTTGCTACTTTAGTTTGTTCCTTTGACCTGCTGTGGGTTTCTCTCAGGGTTTCCCCAAATTTCATCTTCTGTCTACTGGACGATTTTTCGTTACAGTTTTATGAGTCCTTTGGTTGTGACCGTTTCTTCTGGTCGAGCTGGTCGTGTTGGTTAGTTAGTTGTCTTGGTTGACCTCGCCTCTGACGCCATTGGGTTTCTTTCACACGGAATCTGTCAAACGGTAGCCTGTTCATTGTTTGATAGATGTCAGTCAGGGTAGATGGATTGGGACCAGGAAGGCAGCAACACTGTCCCACTGTCCAATGGCGATTGCTGGATGCGAGTACCATGGGACAGTGAAACAGTGTTGCTGCCTTCCTGATCCCAATCCATCTACCCTGACTGACATCTATCAAACGTGACCGGTGGTACCTGAAGAAATCTCTTTTCGGGGAGAGGGGGCGAGGGGGCCTTTATAAATATTTTGGGCTAATTGCCATAATTTACAATCTTGTTTTTAATGTCAACAGATCCTTTCGTTAGTCATCAAGATGGACTCGCTTTAGTCACGTCTCATTACGATTTCTTTTTTAATTAGTCGACTAAAAATGTCGCCCGTGAGAATCGGAGCCCCGGGCCACTCGGATATGGGAAAAAGAAAGATTAGTAAGTTCTTGTACCTCGAGTTCCTCCTCCTTCTTCATCTATTAGCCTAAAAACGGAAATGGAGCCATTACGAGAGACAAAAGAAGTTGTTGCGAAGAGACCACCGAAGTTTCTCAAATTATAATTAATAAGACGTTAACGGATTTTTCTTTCTCAGAATTTGGTCCTTAATTAATTTTTCATGCGCTTATCGGACTTTTTTTTTAGGCGCGATTCCTGAGTCAAAGTCGCATTCTTTATTGAAGTCTGAATGCTTATTCGTTGGTGGTTTGGTTGTTTCGTTAAACTGTTTTGTTTTCTACTTCCGGTTTGTTATTTTTGATCTTGGGAGTATTTTGACGTCCCTTCTTCTATCCACTACCAGTTCGGGAACTTCCGCTACACCCCATTGGTGGTTAAAACCCTCACCATCTCATCTTCTCAGGTCAAAGGCCGTAATCAAGGACATCATCAAGGTACCATCTTTGGTTTGATGGCATCATGACGTCATTCAAGGCTTTGACAGAAGACAATAATGGCGGCTGAATTAATTAGACTAAATAAATTCACAGTTGATTTTGATTTTATGGTAATTTCGTGCCTGAAATCTCTTTCCAAGACAGGGTTGATGATAGGGTGGAGCTGTCCAAAATGAATTGAATGACTATAGAACAGACGAAGACAGAATTTTGAACAGAGCTCACTCCCCAATCGATGTTAGTTTGGGGGGAACGTGTGGCGCCTTAAACAAAATGAAAGAATTCAAAAATTGTCTTTGAACAAGGCAGAGGAGAGGATAAGAAAACAAGAGTCAGTGTCGGAGATGGATGGAAGAGAAGAAGAGGGCGGAGGAGAAGGAGGAGGAGAATAAAACAAAAACAGAATAGATGAAGGAATAAAGAAAAGAAAAAGAAAAATCTGTGAGCAAACCGAATGTCAAGTGCCGTGTAATTCGGAATCCTGAGTTTGTTATGTAAACAAAGATTAGGTAAACCATCGACGTCCCGGTACCTCAAGCAGAAGACCACACGCAGGCACGTTGCTCCCATCGAAAACCTAACCTAACCTCGACACCGTTTAATACCTTAATCTGAACGTTCTTCATTTAATGTTTCCCGAATCCATTTCTCGAACTGTTTGTTTTATGGTTTTCTCTCTCTCTCTCTCTTTTAATCGCTTTGCTTGCTTGCTTGCTTTTTTTGTTCCAGGAGGTAGGTGGAGTGGTGGTGTTGGGGGGCAGAGGAAAGACGGAAGGCACTTAAGAAAATAGATGGATGTGGGCAAGGAGACGGGGAATCCAGGTTTTGCTTTTTATTATTCAACCGTGTTCATGAGTCACCGTCACCACCTCTTTGGACTAAATTAATTACCAATTACCCTTCGGTTTTCTTTTAACTTTGGTCTTTTACCTTCCTCTCTGTACGCTTTCATACATTTTTGACTTCCTCATCTACTCTTCAAGTTTGGCAAACTGAGTTGTCTGATCAAAGTCGGTGTTGGAGCTTTTGCTGTGGTTAGAACTCGCTTAAATAACTCCAATGGTAGGGATTTTGCTATGATTCAGAATTTGCTGAGATGAAGGTGAAAGATGTCGAAGGAGTAGGAGACTAATAAAAGGTGGAGATAGATGGATCATGGTTACCGATGCAAAGTCTCCTGTCTCTCAACATAGTTAAAGACCTAACCTCAGGAGTTATAGGTCGGGTGTACCTACTGAAAATCTTCCAGAAAACCGGAAATGAATTCTTGTCGATGTTGGCTGGAAAGTGTCATATGCTACCTTTCTCCCATTACTCCCAATCTTCTAACATAAAACCTAACTCAGGGGTTGTAGGTGGTGTAAACCTACTGGAAATTTCCCAGAAAACCAGAAATGAATTCTTCGCCGATGGTAACTGGAGAGTTCGTTTCGGGACCAACAATCCATCGCCACCTCTCCACTCACTCCCAGTTCTCTAGCATATTAAAGAGCTTAGTCATGAACTAGAGATGTTGTAAACCTACTGGAAATCTTCCAGAAAACCGGAAATGTATCCTATGATGATGTTGGTGGGGAAATGTTTGCTCCATACAGATAAACCAATCATACTATTTACGATTATGGCGTTTTTCTGTTTTCGAAATATGAGCAGCGGAAGAGGAGGAGGATGGTGAAGCGAAGGGGTGAGGGAAGGGAAATTGGAAGGAAATTTACAGCCCCGGATTCGAAGTTGGAAATTTCGGGTGCACATGAGAATTCAGTGACATTATGGCGGTCGTAAATCGTTTTTCAAATAACCGGATTCGTTGGTGCCATAATTTTCTTTTTCTTTCTTTTTTTTTATCTTCTCCTTTTCTTTCTTTCTTTAAGAGTCTGATTTTGATTTACAGAAATTGTCACGAGGAGCAATAAGCTGGAAAGAAAAGATTTTTTTTTGACCTTTTTTTGTCATCTTCTCTCCTTTCTAGTGCAATAAACTTGGGAAACGATTTTTAATGTTTATAATGTCGCCGGATGGTTCCCGCCATTTCTCATTACATTCGTTCACGGTTTC
This sequence comes from Columbicola columbae, assembly GCA_016920875.1. Classification (NCBI taxonomy): domain Eukaryota; kingdom Metazoa; phylum Arthropoda; class Insecta; order Psocodea; family Philopteridae; genus Columbicola; species Columbicola columbae. Next base: position 13,867,956 of record JADMLL010000006.1, on the reverse strand, counting down.
TCAGCGGCGTAGCAAGATTTAAAACATGGTCCTAGATAAACCTGTCACATGCTGTTGCCTAAACCGAAGAACTAGTAGGAGATACTCAAAGGGTTGTGAAAGAATTGACAGACTCAGACGGACAATGCAGTCACTAAACACACTAACGACCAAAGCCCAGAATTCAGAACTTCCAACGACATTTACAGTTCAGTTTCACTTCTAAAGATGCCAACAACTCTGTCAGTATTTGTAGTAAAAAATTCGTAAACGTCCTCTGGATTCTTTTTACGCGGTTTTTAATATACTCAAAAGCCATAATAAGTTTTTGTTACAATATATGTGCCAACACGAGCCTTTCTTCTAGCTCTCACTACTACAACTTAACCACTAAAACCCGAATAAATAAGTATTTCAAAAGAGTAGACCATGGAAGGTCTTTCTCCCTACTAACAGAAAGATAGACGGACCTCATCGAGGACCTTTAGCCCGGTGCGTGAGTCCATACGAAACACAAAAACCTTTTACGGCGCGTTTTGATTTATCGCTTTTCGTTTATTTTATTTATTTATTTATTCTTTGTTGGTTTTAGGCTTTGTAGGTATCGAGATGAGAAGAATGAGCGAAAACAAACATAATCTATACTGCCATACTATACTTCCGGTTGGTGAAAAGTCATCTAACCGAGTTTTTCTTTTCTTAATCGGTTTTTCGAAACGCCCTATTTGGAAAACGTGACGCGAGTCAAACACGTCTGTGGATAGGAAGGTAGGGGAGGAGGAGGAGGAGGTCATAACACATACGACGGCGTGTGTGTGTGAGGTGGATTGATTGAGTTCTTTAAGACCACCGGAAGTGAGTTTTTCCACCTGGTTTGAATAGTTATTGGTAGGATGTGAAACGAGTTGTAGAAGAGACGAGGTACCCAAGAATGAGTTTGGTGTCATCCTCTGTTTGTGTGTCATGGTCAAATCACCGGTTTTTGACGTCCAGCAGGATTCTTTATGTCAGCTTTGGATCTCAGAAGTTGGAACTTAATCTTAGTTATTAATTATGACAAATAATAAGTCGTAACTCTGTTAATTGGCTTCTTATTGATGTACATAAGTTACAAGATTTATCTGTTAACTGTCACGTGACTTGTGTTTTAGGGTGTGAACATACTGGTTTATTGTAGCGATTTCAAGAGGTTCTCTCATTTACGGCTCTACATGGGTTAGTATCCTAGTTATTTGGGTGTATACATGGGTTAGTTCAGAGTCATGATGATCCGATTGAAGTTTCACTTCCGGTTTTCACCAACCGAACGGTTTTGAAGATCATCGAGACGACACGGAGAATTTATTTCATAATTGTTGCACACTGGCATGGAGTTTAGGTCCAACTTTCTTTAGATGTGAATGAAACCAAAGGTTGTGGGCTAGCTAGAACTAGAGGGAAACTTGAACCAGATTAGGGCAATTTCGAAACCCAACACAAAATCGACGCCATATTGCAAAAACCAAAAATTTAAATCGCCTCAACCAAACATCGATTTCCAAAAATCATCAAAGCCAAACTCAACCTTAACCAAAGCTACATTTATAGTCCCCATTTATACTCCTTCATCCCTACAAGAGACAGTGGGAGACTCGCAACAGTAGATGTTGACCACAATCTATGTACTCTAGTCAATAGACCAACAAACAGGAAACAATCGAAAAACTTACAAACCCAACCGGACCTAACAAAACTCGAGTTTTTAGGAAAGTTGGCGCCAAATTCAAATTTCAAAAACTCTCAAAACCAATCACCAACCCCATCTCCTCTCGAGTCAAAACAACACCTCTACCCCCCGTCCCAAACCCACGTCTTCTTCACCTCCTCACCACAAAAACGCAATCGGCAAAAAATAGAAAACCAGTAACCCGATACCATTCTCGAGTCGACGACGAGTATCACCCGTCACCCGGTGTCTCATGTGTGGTCCACCGGATTCATCATATGTGTGACTCTTGCAAGGCTACATAATAAACACCACCACCGTCGTACTAGTAATAACAATAATAATAATGATAATGATGATAAAGGTAATAATAATAATAATAACGCTCGTGATGGCGATAATAATAATAATATTAAAAGCAATAACGATGATTTCCGATGGGTGCTTACGTATCGGTTTCCCGTTTCCGAATATTGTGGACATAATAAAAATTTATAATATGTGAGAGATTCCTTTTTTTTAAACCATAATAATAATAAATAAAATCCAAAAATAATAATTTTTTATTCCCATACTTATTTTATTTTATTTATGTTCATAATTGGTCGATATCTTGTAATGGTATCGGTTTCCGCTCTCCTCCTCCTCCTCCTTTGGGACAACTTTTATGGTTGTAAAAACAAATGTTTCCCTTTGCCCTCCATCCCCCTCCTCCCCGAATCCTAAAATGATACTATTATACTAAATGGTTATATTTTTTAATGGAAGTGTCTTTCTCGACTTGGAACTCATTTGCTGCCATAAATTTTGGTTCTTTTTTAGGTCCAGGGAGAGGTGATGAACAAGGTGTTTGGGATTTGAAGTGTCCTCTCCTCTGAAGGTATGTCGTTCGATGGAAGACACTCATCGAGCTACTGAGTAAGTTGTTATATTTTAATTATTATACTGAGTGGTTATATTAACCATCTTCCACTGTCGGAGTATGTGGGAGAGACTCAAACACGAGTCAGTGTTAGTAATGTTGGACCTAACTACTTAGTTTTGGGGTGAGAGAAGTAGTGTAGTGGTTAAGTTCCTGACTTGGACGCAATGATCGTGAGTTCGAATCCTTCTCCCGCATACTGTTATACCCAAAAAAAAGGTGAAAGACGGGATTAAAACCACTTAGTTCTGGAGAAGAATGGAAAAGATAGACTGTTACGAGTCTCCAGTTTCGACATGAAACGGTTTCCATGCTCGCCCCCCACACTCTCTCCTCTTCCTTCCCGGTCGTGTCTTACACAACTCGCATTACTCCAGTGGCGTGTGTGCGGATATTTTAATCAGGGCTAAAAAAAAGTGTTGCATGTCGAGACATTATCTCGATTCACCCTCGAGGTCTAAAAATAAAAAAGAAAAAGAGAAACGAGAGCGAAAGAAAGAAGGAAAGAAAGGAATTAATCAAAATGGCAAAATTCAAAATGTCACACACACACTCACGTTATCTCACATCGGCCCACGTGATTAACTAAATTAATTAGTTTTAACAAAACTACGTAACATTATACATAATAAATTATATTATAAATTACGATATGTCAAAAATTGCGATTCACGTCAATTAAATTCTCTACTAGAAAAAGAAAATTATTTTCTAATCGAACATAATCTCTTCTAACGGATTTCTGAGTTCTCCAACCCCCGAGGGAAGTGCGTGTGGAGGGGAGAAAGAAAGAAAGAGAGATAAAGAACAGGGAAAATGGAGAGAGGAGAGAGAGCAACAAGATTCGGAATATGAGACTGAGGAAGAGGAGGAGAAATAGAAGAAGAAACATAGAGACACTGAGAGGGAGAGGAAAGAGACAAAAAAGAAGGAAGTAAGAAAAGAAAGAGGAGAGAAAGAATCGAATAGAGAAAAAGAGGATCGATGAAAAGAATAAGGAAAGGGAAAAAGACAAGATAGAACGATCCAGAACGAGACTGAAAACATCTAGCAGAAAAATATCAAGAGGAAAAAGAGAAGAGGAGTATAGAAAGGATCAAAATATCAAAAGAGAGGAAGATGAAAAACGAAGAAAGAAAAATAAAAGACGAAGAAAGAGACAAAGAGTTAAAGAGATCCGAAGAGGAAAAGAGACAAAATAATGAATAGAAAAGAAGAGAAGAGTAGAGACAAATGAGAGAAGGAAGAAAAATGGCAAAGAAAGAAAAAGACAAAAAGACGGGTGGGAAAGGAGGAAAAAGAAGAAAAGCAAGATCAGAGCAACAAGACTCAGAACACGAGACTGAGAATGTCTAGTGGCTGAAGAAGGAAGGAAGAAGAAAAGTGAGAAAGAGACGAAGAGAGATAGACAGAAGGAGGAAAGCAGCAGGAACCAAAACCTGAGACCAAACCAAAGAGACCAAAGACCGGGTGACCGTTAGTCACGCTCTCCATTTTTAAAAACTGTTTATGAAGCCTCTAATTAAATTATGGAACATGATCGCTATTACATTCTGGGCTAATTGGTCTGTGACGTAACAGATTTGATGGATGCATCTAGCGGTTCGCGAATCATTTTCTTCTTCTTCTTGTCTTGAAGTCAGGATGAACTAGGTTTTCGATCTGACACGTTGTTACGAACTGGGTTCTTGAGTGAGGAAGTCAGAGTTTTCTCGAAGGTCAGCAACTGGTCGGATCGACTTTGACCTTTTCAAAATGGACTAAACGCTGGGAAAAGTGGGAAGATTGATTTCGAGAAAGAGAAGACGGTTTGAAGGGTTTGGTGGAGGAAGAGTTAGGACACTAGCGGAGTGGTTGTGGTTTCATTTTTGTCTGACGGACACCCCGAAACCCAACTTCACGTCTAAATTAACCCCTAACAACAACCCTTATTGACAGTCGTCTCGATTGTTGTCTTAAACTCACCATCTCTTCAATGGTCTTTTACACCCAGTACGACATCATTATCTTCTTCTGTCTGTGTGATGGCTACCTCTCCCATTCATCGGTGGACATGATCAATGACTTTCGCTTTATTCTTTGCTCAAATAATGGAATCATGACCGTGAAAAATTTTTGATTCAAGTATCATCCATACTTTGAAGGTATAGTTTTGATTTATGCGTGAAACTTGTTGAAGTAGATAAAAGCTATACAGAATCCCTCTGAAGAAGATGGGCCTGTCACACTATGTGGGTGTCTTTGTGACCATTGTTCGTCGTCACCACCAGGTTTGCGAAAAGTTGTGGTTTCATGAGATCATCCTGTCTTAGTAGATTGGTTTAGTATCCTCATTCAACTGAGTGTATCTTTTGTATCACCTTCCATCTCATCATTTGACAAAGTGATTATTCTTCCACCCCCAAACCTCTCCCTCTCTCTCATTTCGGGATAAAAGAAACAGATTATCAAGATGATCTAAAGACATAATCTACTTCCTCTTCTCCCCCTTCTTCCCTCGTCAGCCCTTGACACAATGACGTCGGGAAGAAATTGTCTGATGAAGAAGACAAAAGATCGGGAATCAAACAAAAGGAAGAAGAACGAATAACAAATGAATGTCGTCGGACGTCTCATTAATTTGGCGGGGTAGGGGGTCGAGGGCGTATGGAAAGCACCGCAAACAAAAGAACTTGGATGTCGAGTTTCCGATAGATCGATAAATCGATTTGGTCGGTGAGAAGGGATTCCGAGAAAATCCGGAAGTGAATTTGTGGAAGAGAGGAGTTGGGGCAGGAAGACAAAGGGATTCTTGAAAAATTGAAAAAGTTTCGTGCACGAGAGGGAGGTTCGAGTCCATTCAGGGACTCACTTTGACAAGATCAAAAGGATTCGTTAATTGGGTATGGAAGAGAGACGGGAGGAGTGGGTGACGGTAGGGAGGGGTTAATTTGAAATGAGCCTTGTAAATGTCAGAGGCGTAGGAAGGATAATGACATTTAAACACCGATTTCGATTCGATTATCTGTCGACCTAAGTCTTGAATTCGGAAATTCATTTTATATACACTTCCCCCTTCCCCCGTTCTTGGGTTTTCGTGTCTATCTGCCTGATTAGCTATGTCTTTATCTATGTACTGTATGTAGTTACTGTATGATTCTCTCTCTAACTTTCTGAGCTAAACAACATTCTCTCATTCAAACATTCTCTCCAGCCCTGAATGTCACTCCCTATGGACCACTAAATAGACTCAACATCCATGACCAAGCCTGGGATGTACTCTAGTGTCTACCTACACATTTAGATGCTGTATATCCCTCTCTCTCATGTTGTGAGCTGGAAACCCTCTTCAAACAACAATCTGCACCTCCTAACCCATGGGGTACCAATGACCTCACTGTTACACTTGGGATTCTGGAAGTTTCTTAGATGAGAGCAGGATTCTGGGTCCAACCAGGCTATGACTCAGGCTTTGACATGGGTGTAGTATCTGGTGGGTACTTGAACATGTTCTGCCGTGCCGGCACGGCAGAACATGTTCAAAACACCACCAGATACTACACCCATGTCAAAGCCTGAGTCATAGCCTGGTTGGACCCAGAATCCTGCTCTCATCTACGATGTTCGTCCTCCATTTTGGTTTCTTCAAATTTCCAGAAAAAGTCAAAAAATAATTTTTCATTTTATTTATTAACATGATCACGTAGATGAGTTTTAAAAGTTGTCCCACGTTCATTAAATTGTTAATTTGAGTTAATGAATATTCAAAACATTTTTTTTCGGTTGGTACCACTGTCTAAAAAAAAGAAGGAATTTCAAGAAATGAGATCACGCATAGGAAATCAGAGGAATTTTTTTTCTTTTCAAGATCAAGTCTCACTTGACAATCACATTATTTTCCTTCTTCACGACCATGGGTCCATGGCAACCCATGAAGACCCATTTAAGAGGTTCCAACTTGAAATCGACGTCGATTTGGACATTTTAAAAACGTTCGGAAGCTTTCAACTGTCGCCGAACTCGTAAACATCTTAATTTTGGATGACATGGGTTTGACATGGACCCCGGGGCCAATGATCGAACGATTCAAACGAGACCCAGTGACTTTCCTTAAAAGGTTCGAAACGATTTTAGACCCAACCTATCATTATCACCGAGAGTTGAACCTTCCACTTGACCTCGACCCCACTCCCAGTTGGATCTTGCTTTCACCATCTTTTCAAAATCTCCGGCGTTTGTGTTTGTCTTTGAACCGACCTCCTCCCCCCAAAAAACCGGAAGAAGTAAACCGGAAGTGGTATTTCTCCAACCGGAAGAAGAGCTTTTTTCAGTGGGATCGTTTCCGTTCTGACTAACCTTTGAGAAATGGTATCGTGAAGACGGAAATAAAGGTCAAGAGTCTGGCAATATTTCCAGAAAGCTGAGGTCATCTTCTGAATTACATACCAGTAATCGGAGACCCCGATGTTAAAAGGAAGAAGAAGAAGGAGAGAAAAATGTTGAGCAGTGGTACGACTACACTGAGCTTACGGGAAGATATGTTGGATCGTTTGAAAACGATTCAACGATTCAAGTTGAGAGGGGCTCCGTGCTGCCCCCAAGCACCATCGTGTGTGGCCCCAAGCTACCTGGTCTGATGTCTTCATCAGCAAATGATGACGGCAGGGGCCTTCTTTAAACATTCCCCTCCTTTTATTATTTAATTTAATTTTCGGTCAATTTTTTATTTAATCCGTGGGAAGGAGAGAAGATGCTTGGACCGTGTCTTTGGATTGCTGACTACATCTCAGTGAAGACTCTCGATCATGAAACTGCTAATCAATAACTTCGGGGAGGTGTTTGATTACTTTTCATAAACCTCTTCGATTGTTCTGTTGATTCCTCACCATCACCTCGGTGACTATGCCCCAGTAAACGATGTTACCAATCTGATAGGTCATCATTATCTCGTCCGCGACTTTGACTTCTGGGTCTTGACACTAATAACCATTCTGTCAGTGGGTGATATTTCGGAAAAGCTGAACGCGTAGAAAATCTCCCAAAAACCTCCCACCTCGAATATAGTGGATTGACCTGAATTACCCCTTTCCCCGAACCTGAACCTGGTCCTAATGACACAAATTTTTTATCCTTTAAGAAAGGGATCCCGACCGGCGGACTGACTGAGGCCAATTAAGCTCTTCACTACCTTAATTCCGATCAAATAGTTCGCCACCCGCGAGGCAACGACCCTTATTCATGTGTCTGCCTGCTTTCTACCTATACCTTAACCATACACCCAAAACCGTTTTTCTACTTGGAGATCTAATTATTCGTGGCCTTGATTTCGTGTGACAAACTCTCTTCCTTCGTTGACGATGAATTATTAGTCCAAGATTTGGGTGACAGATGAGGAGACTAAGGGCGCCCCCCTTTGGGTGTGTTTAGTTTGATCTCTTTGTCACGTGGTTTAGTTAGCCTCAGAATGATTACTATGAATCAGTTTCGGGAGATGATAGGTCAGGATCTAGGATTAGTTGGGTTTGTCAGACCCATGTCGTAAGCGAAAAGCGTTTTTATGGGGCTTTAGTGGTTTCCGGTGAGGTTTTAGACCCATTCCCGAGTACTAAGATGTTTTTGGAGTCATTTCCGGTGTCACACTTCGTGGAATTGGAGTTTTGGTCTTCGTTTTAGGGTCCAAGTTGGGTTGAGTGGTGAGAGAACCTCAACTCAGGTCACCTTGTTTCGTGGTCAGCACTCCGGTTTTGGTGCCTGAGCACCAAAACCGGAGTGCTGACCTACCGGAAACAGTTGAGGTGACCTGAGTTGAGGTTCTCTCACCACTCAACCCAACTTGGACCCTAAAATGAAGTCACGAAAGCCTGGTTACTCACACCTCCCAACACCTAACTAAGTCTAAAAGACGACTAGTAGACAACTTTCTCACTCTTTAACCATAGATAGTTCGCCATAATTAATGTGGCAATTATGATAATTAATAGCTAACCATCAAGCACTATAAATATTAATTACCAATAACCAATTACTAATTAGTCGATGAATAAATTAGAACCACGGAGTTCGGAGTTTGCAGAAGTGGTTGATGGTCTTCATCTCCCCCGACCCCCTGGTCAAAGGAATCTGTGTGAATTTCATCAGAAGAACCGGAAATGGAGTTAGCAGGCTCACTATGAACGTTATAGTTTGGTCTTCAACTTCTTGAAGCGTTCAATTGTCAATCGTGTGTTCCGGACTAATCAGGTGTCATCGGTCTCATTGTTTCAGGTGTTGAGGACAGTGTAGCCAACTTGATTTTTAATTCTTCGAGTCTTTTGTCATCGTTGAAGCGTTTTTAGTACAAAAGGAAATTTTTTTTTTGATATTTTAATCGAGAAGGCTCTTTGTCGTGGTCCTGTTCTGTCTGTCTGTCTTTCTTGGTTGAGGCGTTTTATTTGACGGGAACCAGAGTCGAGATTTGTTGTTAAATGAGACTGCAAGTCACTTCACCTCCGCCGCCACCACCTCCTTTTCCCTTTTCGACGTGACAGTTATAGATTATTATAACGCGTGCGTAGTCAGGTTGAGGTCTTTCTTGTTGTCTAAACGCCTTTTGGTGACGGTTTTGTCGCCTTTGGTTATAGATCGGAGGATGAAGGCTTGATTTTGACTTCCGGCGGTTATTAGTGAGTGATTTGGTCGCCTTCGGCCTAGATCGCATCTAATTTCCATCGGGGTCGCCTTTGGGTCATTTTAAAGACCCTAATGAAGATCTGGCTCCTCGATTTCCAGTGCGTAGGTCTGATTTGAAACTGTCTACATGAAGTCCAGGGTTTGATGATGTCATAAACAACCCAGGACCTGGTGAGTTTGGGTTAGACTAATGTCGCAGGGCTTAGTTTCTTCTTCGAAAAGTTTAAGAAGCAAATGGTCCAACAGAAACACAACCAGAACCTCGGTTCTCATCTTCCGATTGTCTTTCCCAAAACCCGAGCTCCCTCCCCGGCCCTCCAAGGCGGAATCTCACGTACCAAAGGCATCTCCTCCTCCTCCTTCAACGTTTGTTTTATATCATCCAAAGCCATGACATCTCCGTGACTTCTTCTGCCTCCTCCTCTTTCTCTATCTCTCGAAGAAAAAGAAATCCAAAGAGGCGTTTCCTTCCTCTTTTCCTGTCTTCTTCCTCTCTTCCATCCTCCTCAAAAAATCCGAGGATTTTCACTCGACGCTCCGGAAGAATGCGAGCGAAGGAAAATTTTTTTTCTCCACTCGAGTTCCCAAGTTCGTGTTCATTATTTCCTCAACCTTTGACTCCAAACCCTAGCCAACAATAAGGTAGTAAAGAAAAAGATAGATAGATAAATAAATAAATAAATAAATAAGGAGTTCGAAAAGAATGGAGACGTCAAAAGATGAGTCAGAAGTTTCGACATGTGAACATATTCAACATCTAAATAATGGTTTTATGTTCATTAAAGGACGCCCAGTTTTTTTGACGGGCTCTTTATGGGCCATCTTTTAATTTGTTCAGTATCTCCTCCTCTCCTCCTCTTCCTCTCCTCTTCCTCCACCACCTTTCAAGTCGAGGAGGAAAGAAAATCTACTTTTAAACAGACTTCACCTCGCCAAAAGACTTCTTTTGGATGGAGAATTAAGCGGATCCGTTCCCCGTCTCCTCATCTCCTCTCCTCTCCTATTCGTCTTCTTCTTCTACTCCTCCTTCTCCTCATCGATTTTAATTTCTTCGTTGATGAGTTAATCTTCTGAGTTAGGTGAGGAAGGTAGGGAGGAGAGAGGGTTCGGAAGATTCTTTCAAAGACGGGATTTGGAGTGATGGACGGGGTGAGTGGGTTCTGGGTAGATGGTAAAGGTCGGAGAAGAAGATGAAAGGAGTTTGCAATGAGATCAGAGGAGATGGGGGGGGGATTCTGGTAATGGGTTTCGATACCAGGATGTTTTGGTGGTTTTTCACGTGACACGAAGGATTTTGATCCAACTGTACTATCTATTCCATCCTCTCCTGTCTTGATCTATCTCCCAACCACCCCAAGGGTTTCGAATATCGCTCTCTTCTACCTTCTTCCTTGACCTATAACGCTTATAACAATTTTTGGGCTTTCCGCATCCTCCTACATCACGTTCCCACGACGCAAACACACATCTATCTATTGTTCGCGAATTGAATGTCCTACAGAACTCTTCACGATGGGGGATAGACGAACTGTTCAAAAGGGAAGAGAAAGAAAAGTCGAAGACAAAAGAAGAGAAACCTACGTAGATAGTCGGTTCATAAAATGAATAGATTGAGAGGATGGCTCGGTGGTGGGAAGAATCGAATAGAAGAAGAAGATGGAGGAGGAGGAGGAGGAGAAGGAAATGATTCACATTATTAAACGATCCTGCACGCGTTCAGGTTTTTAGTCGTCGTCATTCCTGAAAGAAGAATTCTAAGCATTCATTCCCAGGCGAATTGTCAAAAGTGAACCAGGTCTTAGAAAAACGGTATCGACTTGAACCCAGGTTCAAAATTACTGCAATTAGAAAATTCCTCGATTCGAAAGTCTTTTCAAGGAGGTTTCCCCCCGCTGATAGAGCTATTAATGAGTTCATCTATCCTTTCAACGGCCATCTATTCAGAGTATTTGGACTCCCACACTTGGAAATGTTTTTCTTGCTTCTCCCGTGACGTCATTTGAGTTAAATCCTTCACAGCTCCCATCTACTGTTAATTTCTCCACTCTACTCTCATTAAATCGTTCATCTACTCACCGGTCTATGATTCTATTTTAGCCCTAAACAGACCATCTTTATTGGTGATTATTTTGCGAAACAAAAGACATCAACTCGGAGTAAAGCGCGTGACGACACCAATCAATAGACTTAACGAGGAAGAGAAGACAAAGACGAGGAGGAGGAGAAGAGGGAAAGATAATAAACACGCTATTTAAATGGAAACCTAAGAAGAAGGGGTTAGTCGAATGAAAAGAGTAGGAGGAAGGATTTATTTCGAGACGGGGAGAGGTTTAGGAGAAGATGAACGCGACGACGAGGACGGGCTGGGAGAAGATGGCAAAATCATTGCTCACGCACCGACTAAGAAAAAAAGGAAAATTGGAAAAGATATGGAAAATGGTAATCAATATTAAAACAAATATATTTAGAAGAGTGGTAACGTAGAAAGAGAGAGGAGAATGAGAAGAAGAAGTAGAAGAAGAAGATGAAAAAGAAGGTAATGAATATAAATATAGGAAGTGAGCTACGCGTGTGGTCCGCTGGGCGTATCAGTTTACACTAAGGCTTAATTGAAACCTGTGTGGCCTGGCCTTTAAGCCGGAGAAATTCTGCTTTAACTTATGGTTTAACGATTCTTCCTCCTCCGTTTACCTTTCTTCCTTCTCTCTCTCTCTCTTTCGTCGTCTGCTTCTTCTTCTTCTTCTCTTACTCTCTTCTTTCTCCTCGGTTAAGTACCGATTGTTTATTTTGTCTTTTTTTTTGTTTGTGTTTAACCCAATTTGGTGTTTAAATCATTTCATGCGAATTTGATAAGAAGGAGACGGAGAGAGGAGGTGGTGGTGGTGGTTGTAACCCACTCTGGAGGAAGTTTTGGTTTCTGGCTTGGAACTGGATGCAGCGACCACAGGGTTGATGGAACTGTCGGGTGAAACAGAGAGGTTGTTGTGGTGGTTCTTTGACGATAAGTTACTTGGTCAGCTGAGTTTTACTTTTACGACTTCTGTAGTGTTGGATGTGACATCATTTATCTGTAGGTTTGGAAAATCTCTGTCCTGTTTCCCTCTTCTCCGTCAGTCCCTTCGTTGCTGTTGAACAACTATTGTAGTATTTGGAGATGAGTTAGCTGGCTGTCTGGTTAGCTAATTATCATTTGTGAATAATTTTGCTGTTGTCGGTATCTAAGATTGGTTCTGAAAACACATTCCCATAGTTCTGCTACCGCCTTATACCCTCTTTCCCTCTTCTTTGACCTCATTAAATAGATTCTCTCAACACCTCAGCTTTCACTAAAAACTGGGTCAAATTTGAATCTCATAGATAATTCCTTAGTTCCCTTCGGATTTTGCTGTAGTCAAGTTTTGCTGAGATGAGTTTTTTCTGCAGCCTGATGGCTCAACTCAAATCTTCAGTAAATCTTAACAGCAGCAAGTATTTGGCTAAATTCAGTTTAAGCACCAATTTGCTTTCAAAAATATTACAACCGCTCACTCCTCTCAGGGATAATCTACATCCTCAGGAATCGATTCCTCTTTGCTGAGGTTAGCTGTTGTTGAGGTGACATTTTGTACTGTTCAATATTGGTAATCAATATGGTAACCACCACTTGAGACTCTTGGGTTAAATAAATTGTTTTTCCAACAGTGCAAAGTTTAATCAAATTCAAAAGTCATTTTCAATCGAGAATCAAGCTAAAAGAATTAACTCTGACGTCACTTCCTGTCATTAAGCTTCAGGTACGAAACAGATAAAACCTTTTTTTACTTTATAATTTCAATTAACTATAAAAAATCAAATCGATAACTTAGGCTACATAAAAATGGCCTAAAGGGCTTTGAGTGACACGTAACCTGTGATATCTGGCCAAGTTTCCATATCTCCACTTCCATCTCCTCATGTGTCCGGAGATAACTTGTGTAACTGGAATCCAGGGAGAGAAAGAGAGACAGACAAACTGACTGACTGTTTATCGATCTATTTTCCCAATCAATTCGCGGTTTCACTCGTCATTTTCCTTGCGAAAAGAGGATTAGCCCTCCGGTTAGAATTAGCCTAACTACCGACTCGACAGGACGTCATAAACCCCCCGGGGAAGGGGGGAAGACAGTCGGGGAACATGGAAACGGAATCATTTATGGCGAGGATTTATGAATTTGGTCATAGAGAATAGATAGTAGATAATTTATGGTTGCGTGGGCGAAAGGGGGCCCCTCCAGGATGATTCCGCCTTGTTGGGCCTAATCCTGATACCTCGTAACATGGGTTTCTTCGGGTTGAACATCGGGTGTCGCAATGTTTACCCGGAAGATGTTTTTGTTTTCGTGGTCGGAGATTCGTTCTGGTGCTTCCACCATTTTTATAGTTTCTTTGTTGGCGGGGTTTACTCGTCTTCCGAATAACCGTTTTTCCGGATTTCTGGAAACCCCCCCTCCTCCTCCTCCATTCTCATTAATCTTTCCATCTTTTGTCTTTGCCTCGTAGCCATTTATTATTGTGGTCTTTGTTGTCGTTGACTTCTTTCATCATTCATTAGCGAGTTTTTGATAATTACAACCTAACTCGCTTGCGTTTCTTTCTTAGCAAAGTTCTGCCGGTTTTTTCGTTTTGTTCTAACGACTTTATTAATTAAAAAGTCATTAGCCATCATAAATAAATGAAAGGAAACGAAATCGTTAAGGCCTCGAGGGGACGAACTTCAAACGATTCCTGAAAACCTTTTCCTTTTGGTGACCTTGGAGCGGGTATCTCTGAACTCACTTTACCCTGCTTTTGCCAAATCTAAGCCCTAAGATGCTTATGGAAAAGTTTGGCTAACTACCAGTCGTTTACAGTTTCAGAAGTTTGATAGAAGTATCGAGATAGGCCAGAAATCAGAGAAACAAGAAATCGTGATAATTATTGAAAATCGTGAAAATTACTATTCAAAAATAAGCCACATAATATTATTAATAATCTGGGCTAGTGGGCTAAATTGTTACACTTTTATTGTTAAAGATGCCTAAGTGCCAAAATGAGAGTAACTGATATGAGGAGTTATGACAATTTTGTTTTGATAGATTATGCAAGTACTAGTTATTGATAAAACAAATGTGCGTTCTTAGACTGATAGGCTAATTTGTTTGCATTAAGTCTACATTTCATTCTACAATAAGGGATACGAAATTAGACGATTGTGACAGTGTTTTTTCGAACGAAAAGTTGGCTGAAATCCAGGCTTCCATAAATCGAAGATATGCTTCTGGGCCAATAGGCTAATTTGTTACAATTCTGTAATGGCGTCAAAAGGTCGAATTAAGAAGAGTTGCGACCATTTTTTGGCTAATAGCCTTCAAATTTACAAGTTTTTAAGCGAACAAAGAGACATTTTTGATCTAATAGGCTAATTTGTCTACAATTAGTTATTTTTATTCATGTAAAATTGTTGATAATAGCCAAGATAGTAGAAACAACATTTAGTAGAAGCCAAATGTCTCATTTTGTTTGAGCTTTTGGGCTATTGCCTCATTTGTTGTAAGATTCCGGAGGAAAGACGTTTCAAAAACTTTACAACCCACTGCCACCTTTAGACGTTAGAGACGTCATTCTAATCACGGGTGCTATTTAGAGTCGTTCTAGGCTATCATCTTTGAGTTCAAACACCTTCGAACTTATTTAGTCTGCCACATTCGTTGCACGGCACATCTCAATGGATGAATGAAACAATAAAAATTGAGCAAAATAATTTTAGGCTATCACACTTCCAAACTGGGCTATTAATAAAATATTTAGTGTTGTTTGCTCCTGCAAAAATTCAAAACATTTTAGTTTAACGATAGAACTTCTGACACTTTTGGTGTAAGCTATCTGAAGATTCTAATTCTGGCCCTCTCCCTCTTCATCCCCCTCCCGCATCACGACTACTCCTTTAGACACAGAGAAGACGATCAAAAGAAAACCAACAACAACAACAGCAAATTAGAAATTATTCCTTCAGCAATTAGTCTATGAATCATGATTCTCAAAGAAACAATTTTTGAAATAATTAACGATTTCCTTCAAGAGTTTTACATTCCTCTCCTTCCACTTCCCCTGTCCTCTTTAGCGAAAATACCGCTCCCAACAGCAGCAAAAAAACAACAACAACAGAAGGAGAAAAAGAAGCCAACAAATTAAATTAAATTAAAATTAAACGTCACGGATAATTAGTCGACGGGAAGGAAAAAAAGAAGAAAAAAAATTAATTTCTCGACAGAAAAGCTTTTCTCTTTAATTTTAATTTCTTTTTGAGGGTCTCCATTTCTCCTGCCACGTCTTGTTGACTCCATTTTACGACGCGACTTCCCCCCACGTGATCACGTGAACGCGTCGCCTAATTAAAAATCACAAAAGCAAAAAAGGAGAAGAAGGAAATCATTTCGTAATTTTACAACAGCGACAGCAGCGACAAAACAACCATAATCCGACCCCCAACATCATTATAAATAAATAAACAACAAAACGTTGCAAAAAAATAATTATTAATAAATAAATAAATAGATGGAAGGGCGAGAGAGGAATATTCGAAGCGTTTGAATGAGAAAAAGATCGAAGGGCACCAAAGCGTGAGATTTGTCGAACAGTAAAACTGTTGGAATGATTTCTTAATGACGGTCTTTATGATCCGAGACGGCTGAGGGTGAGGTGAGGGGTGGAGGATGGAGGAGTGGGAGAGGAGAAACTCCCGACGAACGGCTGTCGATAACGAACGCCAGCAAAAGAATGGCAAAACGCGTTAATTACCGAAAATCTTATTAACCAGCCAGAAGTAATAATATTTTGCGGGGGATTTATAATTGGAGACCCCCGAGGCCCCCCAAGGTCCCCGTTCTGGTCTATTAAACTGTTTCTCTTTGATAAACTACGTTCGGGGTAAATGCGTTTTGTGTCATTCGTCTGTCCGTCTTTTTTGTTTGGCTTTTGTGTTCGGCCATCGTGGATTTTTAGCTTTTGCCCGATGTGGTTGTCATTTATTTTAACTCTGGACTAATTAGTCTGTTCTTAACAAAACATTTAAAAATGCGGGTAGTTTGGTCTTTGGTTAGAAATTTGGGTTGGCTTACCACCTCCTCCCAACGGGTTAAATAAAATTTTTTCTGTTCGAAAAATATCTAGGCTATCTGAGTTTCACATCACTGCCTGAGATAATGTTTGTATTTCTTCATCATCTTTCGCCTTAGCATTCCAATCTCGTGACAATTTTGTTGTGTAAATATAAGAAATCGCGGACAAATAGACCTGTTAGCCCAATCACGTCCGTTTTATGGTAGACTGGATCGGAAAAACCCATCGCCCCTCTCTCTCTCTGTCCAATCTCATATCAATCTTTCGATGTATTTATAGAATAAAATATTGTACAACAAATTGTAGACAGATTAGCCTATTAGCCCAAAATTGTGTCTTTGTTGTATTTGAAATTGGTTTGTATATAACCTTTGAAAATAAATACGCTCACAAAACTTCTAATATTGTAGCTGTTTTTACTTGTACAGTTTGGTGTAATAGCCTATTAGACCGAATGAATTTCATTCATTTACTAAATCTGGTGTGGTGTATAATATTTATACTATCATACCTAAAAGGCATCACTAACAGACTAATTTTTAAAGCAGTCATGAGTTGAAGGTGTTATTTATAAAGGTCAAGGAGGGATAGCCCATCAAGATGAAGACATTTTGATGGGCGGGTGGAAGAAATCACACAAACCACTCATCAAAGTCTTCATTTCTGGGCTATCACGTTGTTATTAGTCTTATTATTATCTCATTAAAACGGTCGACGTGTCGCTAATAGCTGAAACGAAACACGTGGCATGACAGCCTGAAAATCAGCACCAAAGAGAAGAGTTCCAGAACCATTTCTCTCAACTCCCGTAAGGGTTTCCGAAGAAAACCTCCCAGAAGAAATCGCCCGGAAGAATGTTTCTTCACCGGAAATGAGCTCTCGTGTGACGGGTGATGTTCTCATTAGGACAAGGAATTGAGCCTCAAGAAGCCACGACAAGAGGAGAGTTTCAAGTCAATCGCGAGAACCGATTAACCGAATCAGTCGAAAAGTGATTAGGTTCCTTAAGAAGTCGGGCCGGTGGGTAAGGTAAACATGGGGGACAGGTGGGAAAGGGACGACGTTACCACTCCAGCGCTAGAAAACATTAGCCGGAGCAGTGTCATGATAACCATCTTAACTACGTTGTACAAGTTATTATTCTGTTTCTTCGATGACCTCCAAGTGTCAGGGAAGTCAACTTATCTTCTGTTTGTTTTGATGAAAAAGAATTTGAAACTCGCTCCTGATAATAATAATGATGATGATGATAATGATAATAACAAAAAATAAATAAATAAATAACGCGAGGACCAATAATAAGGAGGAAATTTGGGCCGATGTTATCGCAGACGGAATATTGCCACCTGAATTATGTCACGTGATGATGAGAGACATGTGGCATCGGTCGGTATTATCGAGACGTGGAATCAGAATGAAATCCTTCGGTTTTTGTCTTCCCTTCGTCTAGAATCCGATCCCAGTCTTAGAGGAAGGTCAAAAAGGTTCTTCTTCGGCAAGGGGATAGTGCGCAGGCGTTGAGTGACGAAAATTGCTTTTTTGTTGTTGGCAGTCCTGATGGAATGAGTTAGACACTTTGGGGTGATGTTGGTGGATTGTATTTTGATGATAGTTGAGGAGTCGGTGAAGGTCGAAGCTGGTCACGTGAATAGTAACTAAAAGTGAGGCATTTTACACTGACGATGACAGATTTGGGTTGGATGGTGTGAGTCAGGTAGGGAGGGGGTATCTATCAAGGCAGCTCTTAGGATCAGTAATTGTTAGCCCTAATTTTGAGTTATTGGTCAAAATTTTAGCAGACTTATACTATCATGAGTCGAAGCAAATAGCTGACACCTTCAGTTAGATTAAAAACCAGGTATACCAACCACAAATATTGAGTCTTCATCGATCTAACACACCCTAGGGGTTAGGACAATTCTTCTTCTAGCGTGTTCTTATAGTTAATAAGTCTTTCCTCTAATAGTGTGCATTAATTATGAAACGAATTAAAAATTATCCAAACTCCTAACCTACGCTAACACCTCAGGAACACAACAAAACCTTTTCCCCCTGCCCTACAACTCCAAACTGCAGGCTAGAATGAATGACAACAGCAAAAAGAAACTCTATAAACATCAAAATATAGGACTATAAAGAACAAAGAACAGAAAACAGTGCCCAAAGAAGAACGAACCACTCTCAAAAGCCCAACAGCCAACAGGAATAAAACCAACTCCTCAAACTGCGCCATTTTTTGTTCTTTCAGGCACGACAAAAGCCGGAAAAATATTCCCTTCGCAGCTGGGTCTTCAGGAACCTCAACAGCAACATTGCCAAGTTTAAAAAAGGTATGACACTAACCCTGAGCCCAAACTAAAGTCAAAAAATAGATTTTGGAAATGGGAACCTAATCGAAATTCCGGTATTCGAGGTCAAAAGTTTAAATTCGGGGGAGAGAAAGTTAACCGAAAGAAACAAATCGTTTATAGTATTGTGGTTGTTGTTTGTTGTTGTTTCGTTTGTTTATTATCGTCGTTATCATCAAATATCCATCTCATTAATTCATTATTATTGTCAATGAAACATGACTCGGATTACTGTCAGATAAGATAAATTAATTAATAAACAAATTTTCAAAATTTTAAGGTTCAATTAAGAGAAATAAAAATAAATAAAAAGTTGCGACAACCGGAACCGCGAACGTTGCAAAACACGTTTTATTTTATTTATTTATTTATTATTTCTTGTCGTCTGATTTTTTTTATTTGCTAAAATTTTTAGTGAGTTTATGCTTTGTACAGAATGAAAGCCGTTCCATTGTCTGTTGAATATTCCGTCCCAGAATCTGTTGGAAATATGAAAAACGAATTTTCACACTTTACCGACGGCTGTCATCGACAACACGAAATAAATTTCAGATGGGAATAGAGGTTGTCAACTGACAATTTGACGAAGAAAGAAGATTTTGAAAGAAGAATATTTTAGGGGAAAAAGACGTTAAAGTACACAGCAGCAAAAATTTAGAATCTTAAACATGAAGGAAATAAATAGAAAAGAAGGAGAGGACACCATTTAAGTAAAAAAATTTTTTAAGAAGCAAAGAGATGTAAGAGAAATGAAAATCAGTCAAGACAAAGAAGAGAGAGACATAGAAACTGATAAAGGACAACAGATTGGAAAAGAAAAGACAAATGATCAGGAAACAGGAATGAATCTCAAAACAAATGTAACAAAACAAGAAAGATACAAAATACACAAAATGTTTCTAAGAAAACAGGAAAAGCAAGAAGGGTAGATAGAAGTAGGATAATAGATAAGAGTAGAAACAGAAGACTTCCAGAGTAGTAGAAAATTGATAGAAATAGTAAACATCAAAAGTATAAGGAAGATAGAAAGAACACAACTGAAAACAGTATATAACTCAAACAAAACCGTTCAAAAGGGACACGGAACACGTCGAAACAGAAAAAGAAAGACAAGGACAAAACAGCAGACCCCCCAAAAAAAAACAAAACAAGAACTAACAGAAGTCAAAAACCTAAACAAAGACTAGATAAAGATAACAGCTAAAACAAAACCAATTGACCTAAGACTCAAAGACTCTTAATCTCCGAAACCCAACTCACAAACCTGAACCGGAGCCTCCGTCCCCAAAAAATTTCAAAACAAAGAACCAGGACACTTATAAAATAGTAAAAGAATTCGTACAAGTACAAATAATTCAAAAATCAATAAACAGAATGAGAGTAGCAAGAAGGAGTAGAAACAGAAGTCTTGCACAGCAGTAGAGAATCGACAGAAGTAGTAAACACCAAAAACACAGAGAAGGTATAAAGAACACAGCTGGAACACAGTATTTAATGCAAACAAACCGCTCAAAAGAGACACCGAACACGTCAAAACAAGCAAAAGAAAAGAGAAACGAGAGGAAACAAAAGAGAATCAACAGAAGTTCAAAACCGAAAACAAACCACGCCAAAACAAAGACTAGAGATAAAGATAACAGATAAAACAAAACCCTATCCTCCGAATCGTCCTAATCTCCCAAACCCAACCGACAAACCAAAACCTGAACCTGAAGCCCCTGCCCCCAAAAAACAAACAAAAACGCGCCAAAAAAATTCAAAAACAAAGGAACAACGTCAGAGTGAAATCCCAACGGTTTTTACTCCCTCCCCTCCCTTCCCCTCCAAAACCAACTCCGCTCTCTCACCTCTCCGTCAATTAATTATATTATTATTATAATGAATCCTGATAATTATTATATCACGTAAATCACATGGCACATAAACCGGGAGACAGGCCTGCTATTAAATATAAATTTCCTTCGTCTTATTATTAACACATTCAAATTGAAAATTTTTTCTTTTAATTAATTTAATGCCATAGAGCGCTTCACTTTCTTATAATTATAACATGATTTACCGCCATTTTTATTTCTTATAATCCTCACGGACACACAGGATGACAACGTAAAACAGGGATGATGACCAACCGCAAAATGATTTTGGATCAGTCACTACTCGAGTGGTCCATAACTCATCGGCTCGCATATTCAATTATATATCCCAATATTATATTTATACTCCCTCAACCAATGTGTAATTAAATGAAAATTTGAAACACGAGTTATTATATATTTATACTGTATCACAACCTTAACAATAAAATTATACAGTGGTACTGAAACATATTTCACTCATGCAAATACAAAATCTTCAGGTGAGTTTGGTGTAAGTATAAATATATAAAATTTTTTTTAGACAGGTTTAATATAAATTTGTTCGAGGGAGGTGTTGATTTGTTATTCCTCTGTAAATTGAACATACAGAGAAGAAATGATTTGTGCTTCCTCTGTGCTGTATAATTCGGTTCGATTTATATACAGCTTTTTGTACTTATATTCACAATATAAGTCTTATTGTTGTGTTAGAGGTAAGTCATACAGCTTTTTGTATAACCTACTGTAAAAGAAGCGTTTTATTCTAATCTTAACTAATCCAACTGATTTGGTGTCAGTGTGGTCATAGCGCCTGACTACAGAAGTTATGTTCCTGAGCCACATCCTGTTATACTCAAAGGTGAAAAATGGGTATAAAAACTCAAACTCATGTCAGCTGTTGCGTCTCAGTTTCTATATATTTTTGTCCTCATTCCTTACACTAATACAGGGGTTGATTATCCTCTCTCAGTTGAATTTCATTTTAAATTCTCATAGTTTTTCCAGTATAGATAATTATAATAACAGTGGTACTAAACGCAACTTATACCTTACATATACTGCATAATAGCACGCGTGTCACTAAATTGAAATTCATAAAATCGTAACAGTAAACTTATAAAACTTGTATATATCTAGAAGAATACTATTCTAAATCAAAGTTATAATTTTTACTTATAAATTCGACAGTTCATTTTTGACTTCTTGGATATACAAATAATATTATATATTGTTTTTAAATCCTTTACGGGCGAATTAAAATTTATACTTAGGTTTCATACTGATTGTTATTAATATTTGCTAAACGAATGATAATTTATAATGTGAACGACAAACAAAAGTTACTTAAACGTTATACTGTATGATAACAATTATATGTTTTATAGCCTATATACAAAAGCTTTGATAACTGAGAGTGAACTTAAGAGCACTAAGGATTGATTAACGTTTTCACTATTTTGGCCATGTTATACTTTAGATAAAGATTTTTATACAGTAAGGAGAGAGAGGGAAGATGAGGGCGTAAGTACAAAGATGTATGGAAGTTGAGAGGAAGTGAAACAAGAGGCCGTAACTTCCGGTTTAGTGCAAAATGAAGATTTTTTTCGGGTGATTCGTTTCGGTTTTCGAAATCTATCCGCCGGTTTCTAATCTAAAGCCGCCACTGAGTCCTCCTCCACTACCACCTCCTCCCACTGGGAATTCTAATCTCTGTGTCGTTCGTCACGGGGTCAAGACAATAAATTTTCGTAACACAATCTTCTCCTCGTCAAAAGTGGCGTCGCTGGTAATTGACACCATCAGCAGCCTGGTGCTTGGCTTCGTTTATACCAAATCTACCCGGAGGAATGTCAATTAAGATGTCGTCTGCTTTTGGACTTAATTTAAATGATTAACCGCGATTAGTGTTTCGTTTTATAATAATCTCTTCCTGCTTTTTTTTGCATACAGACAACCTCCCCAACCTCAAAAAGAAGACAGAAATCGAACTCACCTGATGAAGGTCGATCGCTGTACCTAGTGCAGTAGACCCATGCTGGCCAAAGCATCGGAGTTTCCGTTCCAGGCGCGTTGTTCGAATTGTCTTGACTCAAATCCACTGCTGTTTCCTTTTCCGTTTCCGCTTTTTTCTTCACCGCCGTAGTTCTTTCGCCCGTTTCTTTCTCCCGTTTACCGTCGGATCCTTTGGCTTTCTTAACTGTCTCCTCGTTTCCGAAATCCGATTTTAGAATGTTGTCTATGCTAAACTTCAAAGTTCGATTTCCCGCGTTTGTCGTCTTCGCGTTCGTCAAACCGTTCTGTAACCTAACCGGAGGATTGTTCGCGGGTGGTTTCTTAACTCCACTCGGATTCACCGTTCGATTTGGAAATACAGACGAACAAGAGTCTAAAGTACTCAAACCTGGATCGCTGACTTCTGTCGAGTTCGTTCTCGGTAGACAGTTCGGTGGTGGTGATGCACTTCCGACGCTCAGTAACTCGTCCGACTCCGAGACGTTGTCTTCGTAGTTATCTACCTCCATGTTGTCGTCTTCGGGTGGTTTCCCGGGTTTTAGTCCGACTTCGTCTTTCCGTTCTTTCGTCTTGACCGGAGTCAAATCCTCGAGTTTGTTCGATATCGACCTGAAGACATCTTTCTTGACGTTATCTAAATCTCCCTCGAGGATCTTGGGATGTTTCCTGGCTTGTATAAGCATGGAGAGGTGATTCTTGGGATCCGGGAATTTGGAATAGAGCGACGGAGGTGTCAAGAGCGTCGGTAGACTCTGTAGCTGAGTCTGGAGGAACTGTAACTGTTGCATGGACATCCTTTGAAGTTCCGGCGGATGGAGTTTATTCAAGTTGGTGGAGAAACCATTCAAATGATGAAGTTGCTGACTAATGAAACCAAGTCCGGAATTATTTAGGAGTAGTTTTGGGTCGTTAGAACCCAGGAAAGGATTTTCTAGAAACCCAGGTGGAGTCTGGAAAGGATTCAAGGGGTTATTGGGTAATCGAAGGTAAGGATTGATCGGCTCACCCAAAAAAGAATTTGATAACCTAAAACCATCAGACGGGAGACGGTTGTCGTGGAAAGGAAATGGGACATCACCTCCCATTTCCGGTGCTGATAGTTTAGGCGAACGAAAACTATCGGGAGACGATGCGATTATGTCGTGAGCTTCTGACGACGCCTGACTGGGAATCCTCGAGTTGTCGGAGGATGCATCAGGAGAAATTGAGCTTCTCGAAGGTGGACATGGGGAAGGACGATGACCAGAACTAGAAGGACTCACCGATTGACCTCTTTCGGGTGGTTTAAAATTGGGACTAGAGTTCCAGGGTCGGATCGGCGGACTTACGCTCGGACTAGGTGATTTCTTATAATTGAGAGGTATGACGTTGTTGTTGTTGTTGGTGGTGGTCGTGATGGTGGCGGTGGTGGGGCTGCTCTGTTCCTCAGTTTCTCGCCTTTCATCTTCGCAAATGCAATCCCTTCCGCTCACTTCCGGAGGTGAATGATTCGAAGTTCCGTTCGTTGAAAGGATCCCTGGTTTCGGATACGTGTCCTGATCCGACGGAGGACTAGACTGAACACAATTTAACACCGGAGACATCGGACTAACTATTAGTAACCAACAAGTTCATTTCATTAACCGAGAACTCAGCACCGATTTCCGTTTATCATAATTTCTTTCCGGAAAACTCACTACACACGACCGATCCAAACTGTTTTCTAACCCATTCGCGCGCTTTTTCTTCCCGGATTTCCGTTTCAAAATGATTATCACCTAGGAAATGTGCGTATTAACCAATTTATTAAACAATAAAGCTATTAATTAACACAAAAGAAATAAAAGTTTTTAATTAAATGAGAGAAAGATGTTGACGAGAACGCGGCTCGGCCGATACAGCTAACACTGATGGGTTTCAACTGCTCAAGGGGCGGAGCTTGTTGCCTCAATCGAAGGCGGAGTCAAACGTGGGGAGGGCGGTGAGCATTTTTTTAGCCTAATGCTTTAATCTTAGGTGAATTTGCGGTTGAGTTTCAAATCTTTTGGACGGGCTTTTCTCCTACAAAAGGGTTAAAACAGGTTATGTTTCTCTTGGACTTTCGTCGTCGTCTTCTCTCTTTCCTGTGTTGTCTTTCGATCTGGATTTAACGGATTTGAAAAATCAACGTTTTCCAAAAAAGGTTGATAGTTTGGTGAGTGATGAGGTTCTCAGATAATTGAGTGTCCAAAGTGGATGACTATCAAAGCAATGCTTGATGACTGGAGTTTCCTGAAGAGATTGGACTGCTTGAGGAGGCATCTCAGACCATCTTCAGGGTTTGTTCAGCACATTCCGGTTCACCAAATGACTGAAGCTCCCTACCGAATCCCTATTTATCCAAGGATGACAAAATCTAACCCAATACAACCTTGTTTCCAGAAATTTGACCCACCTTTCATGGGTTATAAGGAGAATCTGTCAGAAAAATCAGGTTCAAGGCTTGGGTTAGGTTACTTTGATAACCCACTGAGCCGTTATGCTTGAGCATAACAAAGACAAACTACAGAAAACATTCCTACAACCAGATCTGTAAGACGTCATACACAACCTACAAGATTCACAGAAGTGGCAAACAGCTCCTAGAAAAATGACGATGGAAGAGACCAACAGTGGCTGACAGTGAATAATGATTCTGACCAAACAGCCGGAAAGACGATGAGCCTAATAAAGACACACAACCGAGATCCTCCAGGGTCCTCACGACAGACATAATCTACAAAGAAAACCGTTAAGCTAGCTATAACCAACCACTGACGTTATAATTGACAACTCAAAACTGTTAAAAGTGTAAAATAAGCTAACCAACCAGTGCTGAACACGCTACAAACACCCATACTCCTCCGACAGCTCTTCCACCGCCTCTCTCTCTTTGTGTGTGAAGAGAAAATCAATAATTCCAATTTCCGATCGGAATTTTTATTTGCTCAACAACGTCTTTTTACGACTTACGCTCCTGAAAATCGATTAAATTGGCCAGATTTGATTACGTCATTAAAATTGCAAATTTAAAATTAATAAAATTTAACGGTTTTCTCTCTCTTTAGGTTTCAGAACTCGGACCTTTGACCCAGCTTCCAAATTTAAAAATTGTTTCGATTATTTCCAAATCCGGTCTTTTGATTGAATTTTTGTTTTGTGGTTGAATTTTATGTTCTTTTTGGAGAAGGGATACTGGACAAAGATTTTGATCCTAATTTACAAAATTTTAGGTTCCTTGGTTGGTTTAAAGTTAGAAGATCTGAAAAATGTTGTCCTGAGTTCCTTTTAGATGAGCCGATCAATCTTACCTTCGATTACCCAATAACCCCTTGAATCCTTTCCAGACTCCACCTGGGTTTCTAGAAAATCCTTTCCTGGGTTCTAACGACCCAAAACTACTCCTAAATAATTCCGGACTTGGTTTCATTAGTCAGCAACTTCATCATTTGAATGGTTTCTCCACCAACTTGAATAAACTCCATCCGCCGGAACTTCAAAGGATGTCCATGCAACAGTTACAGTTCCTCCAGACTCAGCTACAGAGTCTACCGACGCTCCTGACACCTCCGTCGCTCTATTCCAAATTCCCGGATCCCAAGAATCACCTCTCCATGCTTATACAAGCCAGGAAACATCCCAAGACCAGGTTACAGAACGGTTTGACGAACGCGAAGACGACAAACGCGGGAAATCGAACTTTGAAGTTTAGCATAGACAACATTCTAAAATCGGATTTCGGAAACGAGGAGACGGTTAAGAAACCGATGGTAAACGGATGAAGGAATAAGCGGAAACGGAAAAGGAAACAGCAGTGGATTTGAGTCAGGATAGTTCGAACAACATACCTGAACCAAGATATTGATAATAATATAGTAGAAAGATGAGCTTTCAAAGTGTCTATAGCCTGAATCTTCGAACCTTTGGGTTGTGTTTATGGTTGTCCATCTTTCTGACAAATCTCTCTGCCTCTTCTATAGATCGCCCGCGTTTTTTGTTCTGATTTTGAGTCCCTCAATTCATTTCAAACTTTATTAATCCTTTACCGCTTCAAATTATCTATCTCTTCTTCACACAACACAAAAGACATCTCCATACTTCTCCTCCTCTCTTCTACCTCATAACACCCCTCTCTCACTGTCTAAAAGAAAAACGATTTCCATTTTATAACCAAATTAGAGACACGCCATCATCTAATCTAAATCGCCTTTTACACGGTTTTAACATTTATCCAGCATAAAATTAAAATCCTCCGACAGAGAAAACGTTAGAAGAACTATCCCCGTGTCACGTAAAACCTTCAACAACGATTCATCTTAACCGAGTCAAAAAAATTTTCGATTCCCATTAAATTATAAAAAAAGTGAATCATTAAAAAATCAGGGCTCAAGGTAAGTTAAGCATGGGTGTGATGACGAGTGGAAATCAAATCCTCACGGGCGAGTCATTCAAAACGGCTCAAATAAAAAGTTAATTTTTGTTTTTCTTTTCTTTCCTTTTTTATTGTTTAGAATTATTTTTAATTGTTGGCTGATTTGATACTTTTGTTGGAAAATATAGTCTTTAAAAAGATAAAGAAAATAAAAGAAAAATTTTTAAACAGACTATAAATAAGTCTTTAAGTCGGTTTATTGCTTGAGTAAATTGTTTTCCTGACTTTTTATTCTTTTTTGAAAGAGGGAAAGGGGGCTGGTGGGGACCCAGGGGCCATGAAATGCCATTTTGGAAGTCCTTTGTTCTTGGGCTATATTCATGACACCGCAGAGTTATTCAGGGAAGTGTGGGAAAAAATTTTTCTCCTTTTTTTTGGTCGGGTTTTGTTGTTCCTAAGGGTTTTATGGCGATGTTACAACTTAGTAAAGGTGTCTGGAGATGATCTAATCGGTCTCATATCCGTTTCATTCAAATCACAACCTCTTGAACGAGCCTGAGTTCACTTACACCCTCCCAGTACAACGAGAAAGCTTGTTCTACCATCCCCCAGTATGATTAGCCCAAACAGAATTTTGCGTCACCTCAGAAACGAATCTTTCATCAAAGATGTGCAATATTTATGAAATGAATTTCCCATGAAAGTATTGTAGTTATAGTTATGGTTACAGTCTCACCCTTTTTTGGGTATAACAGGAGGATATGAACTCGCGACTATCATTTCTTAGTCTAGCACTTAACCAACACACCACAAACCTCCCGTAATCTCCTTTGAAAGTGTGCGTTACTTTTGAAAGAAACCTGTCGTAAATCCAAAAATTTAGTGGAAAAGCCTCGAGAACATTTTTTTATCCAGTTTCGTTTTTATCGATTTCTTAAAAGTTCCGTCGGCATTTTGAATTCTTTCGACTCGTAATTCCAAGTTCTAAAGTTCAAATCAGTAAAAAATAAAAATATTCACACGTGTACCAACATGGGAGTGCGTGTAAGTGACAACGCGTTTTGAAAAAAAAAAATTTATGTTATGAACAGAACAACTCAACAATTTCCTGGGTTCCTATTCGAGTAATTTTTTTATTTTAAGTAAGCCTAACTAACGAATTGTCGTCTTTGTTTCTGGACTAATTCGTTGGGGATGAACTTTTATGCATGTTTCGCTCGCTGTCTCTGAATGTGTTTATCTTTAAAACAACGGTCATATCAACTTCCCTAAGTCAACAGAAAATCTGAACCTCCAAACCTAAAAACCTACAAAAATTGAACAGAAAGGAGATAAAAAGAAGTATGGCGAATAAATAAAGAGGCAAAGGAAGAACAGAAGAAGTCGACAGCGGAAGGGGATTGAAATGACTTCCCAGAAGATTCCATATCAGTCCCAGAGTCATTATTCAACAAAATAAATCAAAAGAGACAGAAGACCCTGGGAAATGGGAAGAAACCCGAATAACCGAAAACTTAAATACCCAACAGTTTTCAAACCTAGAAACCTATGAGAACTGAACGCAACAGGGATTATGAGAAGGAAACGACTTTTTCAGAAAGTCCAAACCAAAGAAGACAATAAAACAAACCTACCAGAAGAGGTGGAAATCCTGAACAAACCTTTCTAAAGCGGTAGAAAAACCCCCAAAAAAATCATGTCAGCTTCCCTAAGTCAACAGAAAATCTAAATTCTAGGTAGAACCCAAACCTAAAAACCTACAAAACTTGAACAGAAAAGAGATAAAGAGAAGTATGCTAAAAATAAAGAGACAAAGGAACAACAGTAAAAGTCGTCAGCTGAAAGGGATTGAAATGACTTTCTTAGAAGATCCAAACCGACAACCAACCTGAAACTCATGTTAGCCTCTCTAAGTTAGAAATCTCAAACACACAGATACAAAACCTAAAACCAACAAAAATTGAACAGAACAATGATTAAAAGAAGGAAAAGACTTTTCTAGAGAATCTAAAAGGAAGAAGACAACAGAATGAACCTAAAAAGTTTGAAAAGAGTTAGAAAAATCCTGAAGAGCCATGTTAGCTTCCTTAAGGTAGCAGATAATCTAATTGCCAGACCGATACCGAACCTAAAAACCTACAAAAATAGAACAAAAGAGAAATTGAAGTAAACACGGTGAAAAATGAAGAAATTGAGACAACAGGAGTTCAGAGCTGAAGGGGGGATTGGAATGACTTTCCCAGAAGGTCCAAACCAACAAAAGAAACCTGAGAATCATGTTAGCCTTCCTAAATTATTGAACATAACAAGAAGGAAATGACTTTCCTACAGAGTCTGAACCTAAAAATATTCCAATGGGGCTAGAAGAAACCTGAAAAAATCATTTTAGCTTTCCTAAGCCAAAACATTCCAGAGAGATACCAAACCTGGGAACCTACAAAAACTGTGCAAAACGGAGTTTGAAATAAGCACGGTAGAAAGATAAAGAGAACAACAGAAGAAGTCGACAGCTGAAAAGAGGGATTGAAAGGACCTTCCCGGAAGGTCCAAACCAACAAACGAAACCTGAAAATCTAAATTCCAGGCAGACACCAAACCTAAAAACCTACAAAAATTAGACAAAACGGAATTTAAAAGAAGAATATTGGACAGATGAGGAAATATGGAACAAAAGGGAAGTCGAAACTTAAAAATGAAGGTAGTTTCTAGAAACCCCAATTAAAAACAGACAAACCAAACCTTAAAAAGGCGGATAAAACAAACCTAAAAGAGAGTAACATCCAACCTACTTCCTAAGCTTACACTCACACTCATTCCCATTAACACCGACATTTCTTAAAACTCATTAAAGAAGTCGGAGGGAAGAAAAAAGAAAAACGATTTTCCACCGCCTGCTGAGACAACCTTTTCCCGAACATAAAACAAGAGGGAAAATTTTCATGTTCCTCAGAGTGAAAAAAAAAAACGTGTCACGAGGCACGACAAATAAAGTGGCAATTAATAAAACCTCGTGTAAATGGAGGGAAAATTTTTTCCCCGGTTTCTGTTTCACCCACGTTTACCATATGGAAAGGTCAAAACGAGTCGGACATTAGACCACCCAAGTTGAAATTTTTTAATAGCCGGACTCATTTGCATTATCTAAAGTCACAACAAATGAGATTTCATCTCTCTCTTCTTTCTCAGGATTTTTTTTTACGCGATATATCTCCGATTATCATCAGGTCGTTTGCCCTTTTTGCGCGGTCACCATCCTAATGCTTTCACATTCCTTTTTATTTATTTATTTATTTATTTGGTTTAATAAATTCCATTTGGGCGAAATAAATAAAACAATGGCGCGCAACCGTTTCGAGGTCATCCTAAATGAGTTCTTCGCTTTTTGTCGCTAACAGAGTAATTAGCAAATGAAAAAAGACCGTTTTTGATGGCTGACAGAAGGAACCGGAAATGAAGATAATGATACGAAGGAGGCGAAAGGCGTTCAGCCTCGTTGATAATGAGAAACGGAGACTAAGTCTCGGTGGTTTTGGTTTTTTACCTCTGTTTAAAATGGTTTCTAGCCCTTCATTTCCGGTCTGTTAGACCATATTTTGAGGGACGGATGAATCAAGAGAAAAGAATTTTTCACTGGTAAGATAGCCTAGAAACAACAGAAATGGGGATAATGGTGGTAACATTGAGTTGGATTGAATTTCTTCAGGTTTGAGTAATTCGATTTTCACGATTTAAAAATTTCTTTTCTGGTCTATGTCAGTTAGACTATTAATACAGACTTAAGACAAAATAATTTAATAATTTTAGAGTCACTTACCGCGTCCACGGCGTCCACAGCACCAAGAAAAACACAACACAACACAACACTGTTGAGGTCTTCAGCAAACTGAGGAGCTGATGCCACGCTTCTTTGCTTTTATACCTGTTTCAGGGAAAAATTTTCCCTGCTGCAGACGAAAAAACAGGGAAATTTCCCCTTAACGCCATTTGTTTGTTAACAACAGGGAAATTTGTCCACACAAACAGTACAACAACAAAATTGCGTGGCAGCAGAATTCGTCTGGTGATAAAGGTGTTGTCAAGTTTTTCGTGAATCCATATCCGTCGTTTCAAATTCCTGTCAAAAATCAAAGATTTAAATTCATAAATAAAAATACACAAAAGATAGATAAATAATCTATAGATAATTATATAAATAAAACGTCAGGCGGGATTCTCAAAATGAAATTCGGCGTTATCTGGGTCATTTTAACAAAAACCGGAAGTTGAGTTTGGTTTAAAACGCTTTATTAAGTGTCTTGAGGGAGACGAAACTATTTTTTTGGATTTTCCACCCTCCAGCGAGCACGGGGTTGTAGGGAGATGGGGGTGGTTCTCGACCCGGGATTATTCGCGTTAAGGACTTTGATCGCGTCTCAATTTTCCAGTCTGTTGGAAATGTGAAATTTGCTTTTTTTACCCTCTTTGAGTTTTCCAACGCTTTCCCGGGAATTTAACCCTCCAAATTCGAGTTATCCGGGAAATTGTTTTCCCTTTCTACACGCCAGCTGACTTTTCCAGCGCCATTTTATTGAGTGCTCTCTCGTGAGCTTTTTTATTTAAATTGATTCCATCTTTTGCAGAGTCATTTTCAAATCGATTTTCCATTTTCCGGATGAAGTTGCTGAACATAGTCGGATGTGATGTTGGGCTTTTCTGGCTTTATATTTCCGGTTAGCTTTTTTTCCTTAAAAATAAGTACGTAACTTCTTTCCAGTTTCTTCCTCCATTTTTTAAATAACCTTTTCAGGGCCGGATCCTACCACAAAATAATTCTAAACCCAACCAAAAGGTCACGAGTGTAATTTTCCTTCTCCTCTTGTAATCGAATATTGTGGTCCGTCAAAAAGACTCAAATAAAAAATATTTTTGGAGGATTATTTAGGTTCCAGGTTTTCCAGTTTAATGAAGGCCCCTCTCTCTCTCGTCCAATATAAAAAATGTTCTTTCCGACCTTTTGGGGAGGTTGGTCACATGACCCACCAATGTCAGTTTTTTTCTTCATCTTCTTGTTCTTCTCTACCGGCTTCATATGCAAATATTTTTAATATGCTGAGTAAGTGACTTGGGTAACGGTGGATGGTACGGTGAGTGAGGGAGGAGGAGGAGGAGGACAGACCACCCAGATCGACGCCGAAATATTAATTCACCTGCCATTTTCTTTTATTTAGGCTTATTGTGGCGCAGAAAATAAAATAAAAACGTTAACATAAATTTTTTCTTTCCGCTTTGGTACCCACGGGTCAGTGGCGTCATCATTGTCGTCACCGTTGTTGTCTTCTTCATCAAAGGATTGCGCTCCGTTCAATACGGAAAGTGTGGTGGTGAAATATGACTGTTGCATGTCTTTGGAATGTCTTTGCATGTCTGAGAAGTCTGTTTGGCGGGGTTTTCTGTCGTCTTGCTTCATCCTCCTGAGGGTAGCTCCCGCTTTCTGTCTTTTCTCTTTCCATCAACTACTTCTCCTCCTAAAACAGTTTGGTTTTCCTTTTCTCCATTTTGTTCAGTTTTCGTGCTCCTAACTTCACTGACCACCTTTACTGGGGATATATACAAAAGCCACATTTCTAGGCTATTCCCTTTCTGATTTAGATCACTGGGGTAATAGTTTGTCTGGCCTTTTCCTTCATTTCCTGTCTGTTAGCCCAGATTTGAATATTTGAAGGATCGATGAAAGACATCTCAGATATTTTGGTCAGTGAATCAATTCTGCAATTATCTTTTGGCTTGTTAGACCAGAAAAATCATCACAGTTCTCATACAAAACCTTACAAGTGGGTAGATAGTAGCAAAAGGATGTTTGAAATAACAACAAAAGAAACCTTTCTCAACCTCTGCGACTCCTCATGTTTCTAGAAAACTTGGAAATAAGAAGACCAGCCGCAACAAAGCAACGCTAGAAGGTAGAAACTGCGAGGAAAGAAGGATAAAATGATTGTATGACTTGAATATAAACAGAAAAAATGATGGAAAGGAAATGGAAGAATAGAAATTGGTAGGGATGACGAAACATTCAAAGTCTGAACTCGTAGGAAGTGAAATTGGTTACGATTGAGACGAAGAGATGCAAGACGATGAAGACGAAAAGGAAACTGTAGTGAAGTATCTCAGGAGTTTCTACAAAGGAAGACAAGATCAGCGTGGCTCCTAGAAGTTGGAGTCATGCACAGACCTACACCAGCACCACACGCGGAAGAAGGAGGGAGGAAAGAAGGTAGAAAGATGTTAAAACTAAATCTGTGGATAGTAGAAAGAAAGAAGAAAGCAAGAAAGAGGTGAGAGAAAGAAAGAAATGAAAATAGATATTAAAGAGAAACAGGTTCGAGTTCCCAACAGGCCCCCGAAGGTCTTATTTGTTCAGGGGCCCATCCCAATCTTCTCGTTCAGAAAGAGCAGAAACGGAAAATCAGGTGGCAAAACAATCCGACAACGGAATCGTTTTGGGCGGAGTGTTGCCCAGTTAATTCTCCGAAGTGTTAACTGGCGATTGTTCGCCGTCGGCGTCTCGGACAGGTTCGGCTCCGATCCGGACACCTCGACACAAAAGGCAAGGCTAAAACAAATTCGTAACGAGTCTTATCGGCCTTGCCCGCACAAATCACAAAGTAGACATATCCCCCTGGGCTACCCTGCCTGCTTGGCTCCTTGCCCGCTCTCGGCTAACAATGCCACCTTATAAGAATCCACCGTAAACAATCCTCGAGGACCTGAAAACCTGGAAATGGACTCGTGTTTGTTTCCTCCGTCCTCTTGTCTTACCAGACACCCATCTTCACCATCGCTCTCAGTCTGAGTTGGACGGACTACTACCCAGAGCACCTCAAAAGAGAAATCAAAACAAACCTCCAAATTCACAGTTATAGACTTCCGGGCTAATTAGTGAAATACCTGTAGTACAAAGGTTGAATAAGATCGACATAAGTCGATAAATCAGCCATACCACTGACGACTTGTCGCAGAATCAGGCAACAACTCATAGCCCAGAAAACAGAAACAGGGCTATATATTAAATGTAGATAGTCTAAATTACGTTTCAGATTGTTTGATTCTTTATTACTCTTTCAAAACGCTTACAAGGCTCTCATCGGTTGTTAATACAAACAATGAACCTATTTCCTGGGCTAATGTGCTATTTTTCAGCTAAATTTGATCCATTTACGACACCGGAAATAATGTACGACAACAAGTTTGGTTCACAATCAAAGTTTATTAACCCGAACTCATCAAAAAAAATTTTTTTCTCTCGAAACCGGCTAAAAAGTCAATGGCAATAGCCCAGAAAGAAGTGCTTAATACTTGAAGCTTTTATTCTGATGAACTGGGTGTTGAATTTACCTTTTAGGCTAATACAGTACGGTCTGTTTGGGGTACGAGATTATGTTAGGAGTCATAGTCACGTTAGTCCAGATTTCACTGCTGAGTTTCAGTGATTTTACGGAACCAAAACGGGAATCGGAGGAATGTTTGTCAGTTTAAATGGAAATGTGGGAATCTGAGGCTTACAAAACCGGAAAGACGCAACCGGAAACTGTTATCCCAACCTCCAAAAAAATTTTTTTTTCAAACTTAAGCCAACATCCAAACACCCAAAGTCATCCCTCTTCCGTTAATCCGATTAAAAGACATTTCGGTGGCATCAACACACATCAGGTATACGAAACCGGATGAACAAAAGGAGGAAGTAGAGGAAGGGGGAGAGGGGATCTCGTGCAAACAAGGGAGAGGAATCAATTCGCAGCATCCATCACCCATAAGCCCAATAATGAATTCAACAGCCAATAATCTCTTCATTCCAGGGGTTGAACACCAGCTGATGTTCTGGTCCAAAAGAATAAAGTTTCGTCTCCTCCTGGGCTCCCCTGCCAACTAGGTAAAGGAGATTAATATGGAAATGGCTCCGCCCCAAAAGGTGCAAGGTGTGGCGTTCACAAAACCATGAAAACAATTTTTTTCTTCTTTCTTTCTTCCGTCGAACCCGCAGGGGCTCTCTCTCTCCTCTTTCCTCTGGACCCATCTTTTCTGTTCTTCTTCAATTCAGTGAAATAAAATATTGAAACCGAACGTTTTTTACGAGCGTTGGGTTCCTTTCTTAACCCCTCCTTCACCCCCAAATAAATTTAAAAAATGGTTCCCAGAACCCAGAGAGAGATTTTATCAAAATTCGAAATTTATAACTGGACCCAAACGTCACGGAAAAGAAATACGACTAAGCAATCGTTCACCCAGGTTTTCGGGAAGTGTCCAAGGACCCAGGCAAACTGCCCAGGATGTCTTTACACACTCTTCCAAATCCCAACTTGAACCTAACACCAAAACAGAAACTCAAAAAAAGAATCCCAATCCGGCGGAAATCCAAATTCCCCATTTCTCCTGTTGCTGTTGTCGGAATCAAAACCCGACACCCCAGAGGGAGAGGAGTACAAGGGTTGAGGAGGGGTGGGAGAGGTAAATTCTCGAGCTCTTTGCCATTTGATGATTGGCTTTGTGTAAAATTGGCTCCGGCTGATGAGGATCAAAAGAGGAAAATTAACCGGAAGTAAGAAGACGAGGATAGATGAGAATAGATCAAAGGGTGTGAGGCTGAATTTCAAACTGTCGTCTCCCTCCCTGCCTCCTCTCCTCTTCCATCTCTCTCATCTCGTGCGAGTGTTCCAGCAGCAAAATCACTCGGAACCTTTTTTATAAATCCACCGCCATTTCTCTCTCGTCTGTTTGTCTGAGTTTTTCCCTTTCTGACTTTCTGTTTCCGGTCCTGAACTCTTTCAACCTCACAACTCGGACTATTTATTTATTTATTTATTTTTCTCACACTAAATAAATTAATTTCGGAGTTTAATGAGAATTTTATGCTTAAAAAAGCTTCCTTACGGTGTTTCGTACTCTTTAAATCTGTTCTATTAGGCTATTTAGATGAATTATTCGATGATTCAAAAAATGAACTTGTTTTTTTGGTTTCGTTGAAAGATCTTCCGCCATATTTCTTGGGTTGATATGAAACCAAAAGATCGATTAGCCCAGGAATAGTCTAGGTTTAAGTTTTAATTCCGTGTTGGGATCTTTCGGCTTAACAGGATGAGGAAAGTGAGTTGTAAGTTTCAATTGTCACTTCTCTAATCAATTGCCTTCATCACTCAACCTTGATTTCTTACCAATTAGCCCAGAAATTTTTATTTATTTGAGTAAAAATTTACTGTTTTACCTTAAGTAAAACAGAATTTGAACTCACAAACCATAACTTCTTTAGTGGGGCGATTTAACCACTACACCACTGACCTGGTAATTAGCCCAGAAATCAAATGATTAGCAGTGCTATGAGATGTTATTATTTATTTTAAGGTTTTTGGAATTGGTATTGCCGGTAGGACTATCTTTTGTTTCTTCTTCTTTTGGGGTTCCTATAACCAGCCTTCCACACATAGCCCAGAATATGATTTAGTGCAAACAGCAACGATGTTCTTCTGAGTGATGGATTGGACTAAACGGTGATGACAATTTTATGAGCTATGGACCAAATTTAGGACGGAAATTTATGAAGACAACCACATCCATATGATTGTTGGTAATTCTAGGCTATTCATAGGCTAAGAGAGAAATCTGTAATATTTTAATTATTAGATGAATTAAAGAGGAAGTGGGTAAAGGACTTCGACCGGGTCGTTTGTCCTAATTAGCCCAGATAAATCGGTGAAGAAATTCGTTTTAGGTTAACAACATTCATATCACAATACCCGAGTAGAGGATCCACGACTTTGGATGGATATCAGGAGGAGGAGGAGGTGGTAGTGGTGTTGGGTGGTAGGAGGGAAAGGAGGAAGAGTAGGAGGAGGAGGGAGACAACAAAGGTTTTTAATTAAGAAATAAAAAATGAAGAAGAAAAAAATTTGTTGTTGTTTCCTTTTTGAATATTTTTATCCAGCGGGGTTTTCTTTTGGTTCCACATAAATTATTCCAGGTTTCAGGTTTGAATTCACAGCGATGAGGTCACGACCTGAAATTATTAGAACCGGCCCTGATTTCGTTCAAACACAAACTTTATAATAATTTAATTTTTTATTTTGAATTTTGACTCCGCCCATCGATAAATTCAAATTAATTTTTTAAAACTTTTTTTGTTTCTTCGGGTCGTTAGCCATTTTGTGGAAATTTGTTTTTCTGTATCTCTGTCGGTTCGTTTGCTGTCTGTACTTTTTCCTGTTTTGTAGTTTTTGTTTCTCCTGCTTTGGAAGAATTCCTTTGGTCTGTTTTTTGGTTTATTTCTGTCCATTTTCTGAAGAGGTTTTGATTCTTTTCTTTCCCTTCGTCTTCTCCCGTTCCTCCTTCCTTCTTCCTCTTCCTGTCTTTCTCTCTCTTTCCTCCTCCTTTTTCAAAATTTGCTGATTTTGGTTGTTTCTTGTACCTTCTTCAGTCTTCAATTGTTATTCTTTCTGTCTCTATCTTATCCATCCTTCTCATTTCTTCCTTATTTCTGTTTTGTTTCATATTCTCTCCTTGACACCCTCTTATCTATACTTTCCTGTCGTATTATTTTTTAGTTCCTTCTTCCTCTCCTGTTTCTGTGTTACTTTTGCCTTGTTCTTGTTTTTGTTTCCTTTGTCATTTCTTCTCTGCCCTTTTCCTTCCTCTCGGTTTTTATTTCGTTTCTACTTTCTGCTTCTTTTCCTGTGATTCCATCTTTTCTTTTGTCTTCCACACTGTTTTTCCTTCTTGTTTGGGTTTCCTCTTTTTTTCTTTTCTGTCTTCACTTCTTAGTTGTTTGTGTTTGGTTTGTGACCTGGAGTTGTCCCTTTCTTTTAACCTATTTTTCTTGGGATGGTTCCTCTCTGTTTCTGTTCCTTTTTGGTCTGTTGGTTATTTTTTACGTTTCTTCAATGACTTTATTCTTCTTTTCCTGTTATCTCTTGCTTATTTCGTTGTGAATTTCTTCCTTTTTTTGTTTCTTCTGTTTTTCCCGGTTTTTTGGTGTCAAATTTTTTCTTTTCAGTATCTCTCTCTTCCACTATTTCGGAATAAAATTGCACTCTAATATCTTTGTCTTTCTTTTATGTTAAATGTCCGTCTGTCTTTGTTTTCATTATACGTTCCTCCGTTCTTGCTTGAAACTTTTTTTCGCTTCCTTTCGCTTTTCTAATTGTTTCTCTCTTTTCTTGGTTTTCTTCTGATGTCACACTCTCTCCTTCTCACTTTTTTATTTGATGCAATTTTTTCCTTTCTCTCTGTCATCATGTTTACCTTTTGTTCGGTTTTGTTTTTAGTTTTAACTTTTCCTCCGTCTCTTTCCCTTTGTCACGCTCTTAATTCCCAATCTTCTTTCTGCTTGATTACATTTTTCTTCATTTTCTTTCAAATTTGTGACTGATTATGGTAATTAAACGCCATTTGGCTAATTACTGAAATCAATTAAATCTGTTTAGTCATTCATAGCCATCAAATAATAAGTTTGAGAAACAGTTTCGCAAGTCCTCTGTACTGTTGGCGTGTTTCCGTTAATCTACCAACTCGAATGTCGTTCTGTCAAAGTGAAGAAAACTTTCTACCACATTGTTCATCTCCGGGAGATATGTGGTGTAGTGGTTAAGTGTCAGATTAAACTACAGTTGAGAGTTCAATACCTTTTCCCGTATCCTGTTGTACCCAAAAAGGGTGAAACACAGCATTAAAAGTCAACTAAATTGTTCAAAATGAAAGCGAGAAACCGGAAGTAGGAGAAGGAGTTCAAAGAATAACCAAAATTAGTGAACAAAATTCGGCAGGTACACAGGCACAGAGAGGTTCAGCCTCCACGAATACCTGGCTGAGAGGCTGGAAATAAGCCGTCAGGTTCGCATTCCAATTTCGAATTATTCAAATTAACGTCGTGAGGAGGACGTCAAATGGTTTTGTCCGTGACGGCCTGTTCGGGAGTTTCCGATTTGAGAGAATGAATTTCGTTGAAAATTTTCGAAACGGGTGAGGAGGAGAGGGCGGTGATGGCGGAAATTCTTTTTAATTTAAAATTTTTTTCGGTTAACAAGGTGTCGCCGAAGGTTTTCCACCGACGTGTTGAACAAGGTTTTGCGATGCCTGAGATTATCGTTTCGGCGGAATTTGAAGAAAAAAATTCTTCGGATAAGATGAGGAAGTTGACTTTGAGGAAGGATTCTGGGGAAATTCAAACCGAAAATTATTCCCCATGTTTGACTTTTTGGTGTCTTCTCCAACTTTTCTTCCGAGATTTTGATCATCTCTTCGTGCATAAAAATTTTAAAATGCTAATAATGCTTATAGTGACTCTAATTTCGCCATTTTTTCTTTAATCCCGATTTTAAAGGTCGAAGGTGATGATGTCCGTCGTTGGGCTAGGTTGTCATCCTCTTTTCCTTGTCATAGGTCAAATTTTTCTTTGCAATTTTTTAACTTTTGTGTGAGAATATAATCACATAAACAGTCCAAAGCACTATAGTCATTTCTCACAAAACCTCACCGAGTCTACTATACTCCACTCCACTCCAATCAACCCTTGAATAGTGTCACAATCATAACCCCCACAAACACGAACCCAGACAAACGGACAACGAAGACAGTGACATATGTGAATTGGGTTCTTTATCAACGAATCACTTGGAAACAAGCAGAAGCCAAAAGAGAACATGGATATTAAGAAAAGAGAGGGAGGAGAGAAGGGGGTAAGGAGAACTGAGAAAAACACGAAAAGAACAAATCAAATCCGAATTAATCAGTTGGAACAACAATGAAGGAAGATTAATAAGAAACTTCCCCTGGTGTCCCGAATCAAAGCCAAATCCCTTGTTACCTGTCAGCGTAATCGTTAATAACCTTTCAAAGCGAACCACGAGGCAGGAGGCAAAGAGTGGGAAAGACAAGAGACACGGAACCTGGGGTCGGCACCATTGAAAAGAAATCCTCTTAAGAAGGAGGAGGAGGTGGGAAAAGTAAAAGAGAGAGAGAGAGAGAAAGGAAGTAAGAAACTCAGGCACGATATATGAAATTGATTAATGAAATTCTCTTTTGGTTGAATAGTCCAAGTGGAAGCTGGAGAAGTGCTGCTCTAAAGAAACATGAGGTAAAGGGTGGAGAGTGAAAGGAGGAGGATAGACGAAGAGAGAGAGGAAGGGAGAGACAGACAGAAGAAAAAAATTGTTTGAAAGTTTCCGAAACATTTTTAACTCGTTTGACTTCATTTTTCAGCTGGCATGTCAGCAGACTGTTAAATTAATTGATTGATTTCCGTTTCCGTTTTGGTAAAGTGGTACAACATTCTTCTGAACAGGGTCTATGACAGAGGAATTGCTTCGCGGCGGCGCCCCCCAACCTTAGAAAACC
This sequence comes from Columbicola columbae, assembly GCA_016920875.1. Taxonomy (NCBI): domain Eukaryota; kingdom Metazoa; phylum Arthropoda; class Insecta; order Psocodea; family Philopteridae; genus Columbicola; species Columbicola columbae. Next base: position 13,827,644 of record JADMLL010000006.1, on the reverse strand, counting down.
AATTTCGAGCATCGATCATTGATTGTCGGTTGGATTAGGTGCTCGATATTTTGTTCAGATGAAAGATGGACTAACTACCTCCCCAGGGTAGTTCCATCAAAGAGGGATCGGCTGGAGCTGGAGTTTGAATCATGGCCGTCTTGACTTTCTTGGAGAGGAATTAAAGTAGTGTTGAGGCTTTTGGTGTGTTCTGTTAGACTTCTCTTTTAATTTGTGTTTTCTACTTTTCCTCCGATTTCCTTTGAATTTTGGGTGGTATCTTATAGTTCCTTCTGCTTTGGGTTTCCTTTTCACTTCATCTTCTTTCCGTATTTCTCTTATTTCTTTCCTCCTTTTCCAGTCTTAATTTATTTAGTTATTGGTTTAGTACTTATTAATTTTATTTTTGTCTTTTTGAAGTGTCCTTGTATGGAATTTCTTTTGTTATATTGTATATTGTCGATGGTTATTGGTTTAGAAGTGGATCTGGAGTTATATAGTGAAATAATGAACTGAGGATGATTATTGTAACGCCCAAGAAGAGTATATAATAAATAAATATTATTATAGTATTATTTAGAGGTGAAATGTTTCCGAATACCACAAATGAAGGCGCTAACATCAACTGTCTTTGTATTATTGAGTAGTTATTGCCACCTGATGAACTTGTGACAGCCATATTCAACACCATTTTCTTTTTCTGGTTATGTAATCATTAAAAAATAAATAAAATAAAATAAAATTTGTGTTCCCGGGGGCAGGGTCTCTCCTGTCCCATCTCATCTAAGGAAAATGTTAGACGATGTTCGAGGAAAACCCCGGAGTTTCGTGTTCCGTGAGAAAAATTTTTCGTCAGGTACGGGAAAGGGACCACACACGTCGAAAGAACCATGTTTGAATTTTCCCATAATCACAAAGTTTGAGCACGGATGCCGTGAATGGTGTCGGAGAGGTGAAGGGAAAGGATTTTTACGGAGGGCAATAACAATTTTCATCACATTTATCTCGGGATTATTGTTCTCGCGTTAACGAAAAATGTTTAATGGGACCACAAATCACGTGAGAAAATGGTAAGGCACAGGCAGGCACACAGGCTTAATTGGTCGCGATGGATAGAAAGCCAGCCGGCTTCTAAAAGAAACATCTCGCTTTTTATTTGAAAACCTGAATTATGACATTACGCGAGCCTGACTTTTGGCCCGACGACTTTGTTCCTTTTCCTCCCTTTTGTTCTCTTAAGTCTGATAAACGAGTCGAGTTCATTTTCGGCCCTTTTGCTCATCCTGCCGTCATTACCCTCATCTTCGGATACTCCCTTTAGTGGGATAGTCCAACCGTAGTTCTACAGCTAACTTTCGACCTGTTTTTTGGATTCCTTCTGGTTCATCTTGGTGTCATAGCCCTTGTACACCTCCTCTTCACTCAAGCAAGTCTTGGTGTGTCCACTTAGGTTCATTTTCGGAGCTCTTGGTCTTTCTGTTGTCATTAACCTCTTCTTTGGGTACTCCCCTTTAGTACAATAGCCCAACCGTAGTTCTAGAGCTAACTAGGTGTCATGGTCTTGTCTCACAATCCCCTACTGATTCTTTCACTTTCTCTCCACCCTATCAACCCGTTTGGTGTTGACTTTAGTTCATTTTAGGCGTTACACTGTCGTTTTCTCCTTTTTTGGGTATTCCTTTTAGTGCGATGACCGATCTGCTGTTTTAGAACTAAATTCTATGCTGTTTTGGGTTTGTTTTAGAACAGCTTTATGACATGGCGGTATATTACAAACACTTACCGACTCTGTACACCACCTCTCCATACAGTCAGCTGTGTGTCCATTTAGGTTCACTTCGGAGCTGTTGGTCTTTCTGCTAACACTACCCCTTTCTTTGGGCTACTCCCCAATAGTACAATAGTCCAACCATAGTCCCAGACCTATATTCTAACCTATTTTAGGTTTCTTATCGGTCAAGCTGACGGATAATCTTGTTTTGTGATCGGGGGATCGGCCACCCACAGCAAATATCTCTACAACAAAACAGAAAATAAATTTACAAATTATTCCACCCGGACTTTCCAACCACACAAAATATATTAATTAGAATTCTACTAACAAATCCAACCGTGCTGACCACTCCTGCATTAGTAATCGCCAGTCAATCACCGCAAAACCCGTTGCTGATCAATCAATCACTTCAACTTCCACAACCCACTCCGTTCTTCCTACAAGAGAAATCATCAGCTGAATTCTTTCACCACCATCACTATTAAAAGCCAATTATCGTTAGCCAATTAGCGACATTAATTAAGCAAAAACCAAAACCGGAAATGCTGATCCAACCAACTCCAGACTAATGTACTAATCCAAAAACAGATTAAAAAATAAAAACGATCATCCTAATCGTAATAATAATTAAAAGAGTTCGAGGAGTACTTGACACTGGAAAATTAAAATCACAACAAGAGAAGGAGAGAGAGAGAGAGAGATGGACAGACCACGAGGAGATAAAGACAGATAGATAGAGAGAGAGAGAAGAGAGGTAGGTACATGAATCTTCAGCCGTTTATTAATTAACTCTCGTTGCTTATTAATTTTTACGCTTTTCAAATCCTGGTCAGGAATCCGTTTAATTTATTGAAATTTCAGGGATGGCTTCTAAAGGAAGAACAAGAAGAAGTAGATAATGATAATAATGATAATAAAATTTATTTCAACATCAAATTCATCGTTTCGAGTGGTTGTTGCGGTAATTAAAAGGAAACCTTCAACATTGAACAATAATAAGAAATTAAGAAATAAATTAACGTCAACAGAAATTTAAATAAATAAATTCAAAACCCCCCTCCCCAATCTTCTTATTTAATAAGCGACCGGAATAAATAAATGAGTCGGTGAGAAAGAGAGAGATAATAATGATTATCCAACGTTTTTCCTTTTTAATTTTAATAACTAATCACAACGAGAGCAAGAAATTAATTTTTGCCACTTCGGATTCGCCATTTTGAATACGGCAATAAATAATTTCTTGAATTTATCCAAGATAAATAAATTGTCTATTAAGACTGTTGTGCGAGAGATAGAAACCGTTGAATGGGATGTTGGTGTGTTGTATAGAAGAAAAAAATTTTTTTGTTTGTTTGGTTGAGCAATTTGGTTATGTTGTCATTTGGCTATCTATTCTGTTTTAGAAAAGCCTGGTTGTAGCCTAGCTCATCGGTATTAGTCTAGGTATCAAGACCAAAGAGTGAATCACAAACTAGATAAACGGAGTTAGCAATAAGCGAATTGTCCATTAGCATTAACATTAAAGCAGATATTGATGATGATGCAGATGACATTCAAACAGATAACCAATAGAAACGCGCCTAGGTTCTATTTTATGCTATGTATATATTATATATATAAATAATAAAAATTGTTGTTTTTAAAGACGCATAAATCGTTAATTTTTAAATGATCTAAAACAATCGCAGGTGAAATTTCAAGACTTAGGACGACAGGAACCCGTGCCGACTTTCACCGAAACATATTACTACTTAAGGGCTTAGCGAACGTAAGCTACTGTGTTTTGGTTGTTATATTGTTAGTAGACGTTCTTCTTTTGATTTTCGAATATCTAAATTCGTCAATTTAACACCAGCGAACAGCCACTACATTTGGTACTTGGGCTTGAAAATGATTTTATGGCAACAGAGCGTTTTCGGTTTTCCCTACGAATTCTTTAATTAGGACTTGCTTATTGAAAATTCGTCAGTATTATGTTCAAGTGCATCAATTTGCTTCGAGGATAAAAACTGAATCCCTGTCTAGTACTGTTACTAATTTTGAGTCATGAAATCCTTCCCAGTGTGTTTAATAGTTCTGGGCAGTGTATCCTCAGCCATTATACCTATGCAAATCCTCTTGTAAATCTACGTTTCGTTTGAATCAGAAGACGAATCGCTTTGGAGGATGGTCATAGAGTTGATGCAAAAATATTTAGCTCTTTGTTTTTCTTCCTCGGTAGCTTTGACGCGCACTCTTTCCTCTGTATCAGTCAACTTTTTGTCCACTCCAGCTAAATGACAGGTCGACAGGCTCTCTCTGATTCTGCAAGATGATTTTATCTTCATATACTTTATTAATTGAAGCATATAGGTATGTGCAATACCAAACAAATTATTTAAATTGTTGACAAACTCGTCGACGCTGTTCAAATTCGTGTTGTGTTTTTGAGCATACGTTCCCCTAACTTGGTACACATTTTGACTTTTTCCCCATACAACTGGTAAAAATTGGTCGCTATGTGCCTTTTTCCCAATAGATAATGCATTCATGAATAGCAATGTTTGGGCCTTCATTGCAGTTAAATACACTTCATGAATACTGTAAAGCAGAGTACTGCCAAAACTTGCCAATTAGAGGGTAGTTTCAGCTCATTATTTGATATTTGAGTCTCCGACTAAATATGTGTAGAACTGCGTAACTACACTGACATGCTGACCATTTAAAAACAATTGCTACTAACAATACAACCAGAACAACATGTAAGCTTACGTTCATTAAGCCCTTAAGTAGTAATATGTTTCGGTGAAAGTCGGCACGGGTTCCTGTCGTCCTAAGTACTTGAAATTTCACCTGCGATTGTTTTAACATCATTGTAAAAATTAAGAGGGTATGTCTTTAAATAAAAATTTTTGATTTTTGGGACACCTATATA